>PVJI01012033.1:0-53461 GCA_004026765.1 Micronycteris hirsuta | reverse complement strand
TCTTTCAGCATGCCTGCTATGATTGGTACCAGTAAGCTTACTGCCCCATACCCTGCCAGGTAACACCATGCAGCTACTACGACTGGACACAGGGGCCTCTGCCGCTGATGCCAGTAAAAAGCACAAATGTCCATTATCCTATTGCCAGTGGAAACATCAGTAGTAAGGCCTCTACCTCATTTCCACTTTCCAAATCACATCCGACTGCAGAATCACAAATCTCAGACAGAACTCCATATGTGAGGCAGTCTGGGAAATGTAGTGTTTAGGTTCCCAGCCTCTAAAGAAGAGAAAAGCACACCAGAAGGGGGTTGGAATAAATGTTAAGTGCCAATATGAGTATCGACTGCCTTTTAGCGCCGGGAGGATTAAATGAGAATATGTATCAAATACATAACAGTTTCTGCACACAGTAGTGCTCAATAAATGGTATGAATATTAAATCTGCAGAACTTGCATAGTCATCTTTGTGCTACAAAGCTGTACTTCCACAGGTTTAAAAATTAAATAGAACAGTATTTTTCCTATCTTTATAGACTTTCATGAAAATGGAATATGAGAATGAAAAGGAATTCTTTATTCAAAAGTTGTTAATGTCCACAGACAGCCTGCAATGTGCCAGGTGGTATGTCCCTGATTCATAGTCCTTATCTCACTTATTACTCACAGCTCCATTAAGACCTTGTTATAGAGTTTTATGTGCAAGCTAAATAACTTGCTCAAGTTCCCATGGCTGGTAAAGGCTGGGACTTAACACAGACCCAGATCTGCTGACTTCAGAGCGTGTGATTTTATTAAGTCATAGATAAGTACACGGGTGCTCCTAAGGGAGCAGGAAGAATGGCTAGGGAAGACGAGGCACAGAATTAGGTACTGATGTACAGAATGTAGACTGTCAGCACTATTTGTTCATGTGTAGGTGGGTTGTTTAGTGGAAAGTAAAGTAAAGGGTTTAGACCTCTGCCTGACCTGTACCAGAGGTAGGTGGTCCAGAAATACTAGCTATGATTAGTCTTTTGAAAGAACATTTAAATATTGACTGGATGATCATACTAGCTGGCTTTGCACCTTATGGAGCATCCATTTTCAAAAAATTTTGGTTAATGACCCACTATTGATAAAAGGAGCTCTCTATGTGCTTCTATATTGAAATAGTAAGAACTTCTAGCTTTTAGAAATTTCACCATATATCAGCATTGTGACTTTGGGTGAATCACTTAAATCTTTTTTTTTTTTTTTGGAGCGCTTCGAAAGAGGACTTTTTTAATTTTTATTTCTTTAAATATATTTTATTGATTATGCTGTTACAGTTGTCCCATTTCTTTCTCCCCTTTATCCCCTCTGTCATGCACCCCCCTCCCACAAGCATCCTTCCTCACTTAGTTCATGCCTATTGGTCTTACATATAAGTTCTTTGGCTTCTCCATTTCCTATACTATTATTGACTTCCCCCTGTTTATTTTGTACCTACCATTTATGCTTCTTATTCCCTGTACCTTTTTCCCCATTCTCCCCTCCCCCTCCTTTCTGATAGCCCCTAATGTAAACTCCATCTCTCTGATTCTGTTACTTTTCTAGTTGTTTGCTTAGTTCTTTTTTGTTTTTGGTTTTTTAAGTTCACTTGTTGATAGTTTTGAGTTTGTTGTCATTTTACTGTTCATAGTTTTGATCATCTTCTTTTTCTTACATAAGTCCTTTTAACATTTCATATAGTAAGGGCTTGGTGATGATGAACTCCTCTAATTTGACCTTATCTGGGAAGCACTTTATCTGCCTTTCCATTCTAAATGATAGCTTTGCTGGAGAGGGTATTCTTCGTCCTTGACTTTCATGACTTTGAATATTTCTTTCCAGCCCCTTCTTGCCTACAAGGTTTCTTTTGAGAAATCAGCTGGCAGTCTTATGGGAACTTCTTTGTAGGCAACTGTCTCCTTTTCTCTTGCTGCTTTCAAGATTCTCTCTTTATCTTTAATCTTGGGTAATGTAATTATGATGTGCCTTGGTGTGTGCTTCCTTGGGTCCAACTTCTTTGGGACTCTCTGAGTTTCCTGGACTTCCTGGAAGTCTATTTCCTTTGCCAGGTTAGGGAAGTTCTCCTTCATTATTTTTTCTAATAAGTTTTCAGTTTCTTGCTCTTCCTGTTCTCTTTCTGACACCCCTTTGATTTGGATATTGGAATGCTTAAAGTTGTCCTGGAGGTTCCTAAGCCTCTCCTCATTTTTTTTTTTTTGAATTCTTGTTTCTTCATTCTGTTCTTGTTGGATGTTTACTTCTTCCTTCTATTCCAAATCATTGATTTGAGTCTGGGTTTCCTTCCCTTCACTGTTGGTTCCCTGTATGTTTTCCTTTATTTCACTTTGCATAGCCTTCACTTCTTCTTCTATTTTGCAACTATACTCAACCATTTCTGTGAGCATCCTGATTACAGGTGTTTTGAACTCTGCATGTAATAGGTTGGCTATCTCCTCATCTGCTTAGTTCTATTTTTGGAGTTTTGATCTGTTCTTTCATTCAGGCCATATTTTTTTTTTGTCTTTGCGTGTCTCTTATATTGTAAGGGGCAAAGCCTTGGGTATTTGCCAGGGCGGGGCAACCCACTTGGCTGCTTTGTGGTGCTGTGTGTGAGGAAGGGGTCCAAGAGGGAACAGTGTCACTTGCTTGACTCTCAACTGGCCTTCAGTCACTTCCCAGCTACCTAGAAGCAAATTGAGCCCTTCTGATGCTGATTCCCAGGTGGGTGGGCTGTGTATGTTCTAGGACCCTGTGAGTCTCTCCAACAAACTCTCCTGTGAGGCTGAGAGTTTCTTCTGCTGCCACAAACCCCACAGATCTTTTACAGCCAGAGATTTTGAGGCTTTATTTCCCCGTGTTGGAACCCTGGGTTGCATGGTCTGTCTCCCTCCCGAGTTGTTCCTCCTGATTCATCTGTATGCACATGTGAGACCACCCAGTCCTCCAGACACTGACTTGCCACGAGTCCTCTACGCAGGATATCTGTCTCCACCCCTCTTACCAGTCCGAATGAATGTTTCTTCTTTAACTCTTTGGTTGTCGGACTTCCATACAATTACATTTTTTGGCAGTTCTGATTGTTTCTTGTTTTTAAATTTGTTGTTTTCTTTCTTTTGGTTGTATGAGGAGGCAAAGTGTATCTACCTACAGCTGTATCTTGGCTGGAAGTCTCCCACTTAAATATTTCTTGCTTTTGTTTCATTTTTTGTAGGTAGAAATAATAATCTTATTAATATCATAGGTTGTTATGAGGATTAAGTGTTTAACGTATACAATGCACATTTAGTTATTGTTTTGGTTACCGTTTGCTTTACCAAAAAATGAGATACATACACACATTTTTCCTTTCTTAACAATATTTCATGAAAATCACTTAATATCATTTGGCATAGTACCATTTCATTCATTTAAGTGGCTGCGTAATATTTATAATATGGATATATAGTAATTTGTTTAGAATGTGAACATTATTTATAGTTTTTCTTTAAGAACAGTGCATTAAAAATCCCAGTGCATGTGACTGTTGTTTGAAAACAACAGTTTGGTGCACGAATTGGAGGTGTACAAGTCAATGAATTTTTAAAAAGCAAAACACATTCATATACTAAACACCCAGGTCAAGAAACAGAAATCACCAGCTCCCCAGAAGCATTCATCATGCCTCCTTCTGGCATTAACAGCTACCCTCCTAATCTCTCTGGATGTTATGTGCTTTTTGAACTGTAGACAAGTGGAATCATGCCTTTATACTCTTTCACACCTGGTTTCTTTTTTGTGAGGTTCTTCCATATTGATGTT
The DNA here is from genome assembly GCA_004026765.1 of Micronycteris hirsuta. Lineage (NCBI taxonomy): Eukaryota > Metazoa > Chordata > Mammalia > Chiroptera > Phyllostomidae > Micronycteris > Micronycteris hirsuta. The sequence goes on along the minus strand of PVJI01012033.1, from coordinate 49,651 downwards.
TGAAGTTGTAATGTGTTCATTCTTATTTCTGTACAGTATACCATTAAATGAATATGGCAATTAACTAGTTCATCCTACTCTTCATAAAGGGTTGGGTAGCTTTCGGTTTTAGATTCATATAAATGATACTTCAGTCAACATTCTTTTACACTTCGTCTGGTGAACATATATGTAAAAATCTCCGTTGTGCATATACCAAGAGTGGTATTGCTACATCACAAGACATACATATATTGGAATTTAAAAGACACTGGCAAACAGATTTTCAGGGTGGATGTATCAATTTACACTTCTACCAGGAATATATGGTGGTTTTGATAGTTCTGCACTCTTGCCAAAGTTGTCATTTTTCTTGTATGTAAGTTTCTAATATCTATGGGATAGATTGTCAAAAGTGGGATTGCTGAATCAAAGTTTGTACATAGTTTTAACTTTAACAGATGTGACCAAATTGTTTTCCTGAAAGTCTGTATGACTACACATTTTCACTAGGAATATAAAAGAATTCTCCTGTCTTTACATCTCCACCAACAATAAATATTATTGCTGTTTTTCATTTTTGTCATTCTGATGCATATAAAATAATATGACACTGTTATTTTAATTTGCACTCTCTACTACTAGTTAATTTTTACATTTGTTTGGCATGCTGACTTGATCTATGTACTGTCTTTTTGGTACAGGGGACATTATTGAATTTGTCAGCTGTAACAGAGGATTAAAGGAGTGACTCTTGCTCAGGGAAGAGAAGGCCTGAAGGAAATTCCATTAGCTATCTTTGAATATTTGAAGCCTCATGTATTCTATGTATTTTTTAGACCAATGAATGTAAGTTTTAGGATGACATATTTTAAGTTAAGAAAAATCTTTCAAACCAATGGGGTTAGCCCATTAAAAAAAACAGAAACAAACTTTCTCTGAGGCTGTAAATACTCCATTCTTGCAGGTCTTTATGGTGAAGCTGCCTGCTTGCGTGTGTGCAGAGGCGGGTGTTGGAGGGTGCTTTATTGAGTTAGAGATGGACTTGGATGAGTGGTTCCAAAGCCAGGCTACACCTGAGAATCAATTTAGAAACTTTAAACTGCAGATTCTCTGTGCTCTGCCTTGAAGATTTTGTTAAAGAAGGCTGAAGGAGAGGCCCAGAAATCTGTCATTTTGAAACACTACCAAGTGATTCCAATGTCGTCTGGATACAGACCAACATTTGAGAAACAGCAGATGAAATAACCTCTAGAATCTCTTTGGGTTTTAAAATGGCAGATTTTATCAGCCACTATTTTAATGGTGTTTTTAACACCAAACGTGATGAGTCAAATAACAAAGGACTGTAAACAACCCCATCCACAGTTCTTTGCCCCTCTGACTAGTAGCTACTTAAGGAAATACAAGAAATATAGTTTCCTCCTACAAACGAGTATGTCTTAACTATAACCTCATAACTATACTTTAACATAACTTAACATATACTATAACATACACTATAGCTATACTATACTATACGATACTATACTATAACATAACTTAATTATAACTTAACTATAACTTTAACTATAACCTCACACAAACAAAACAACCTGTGAAATCATGAGTTACAGGTTAATAATTGTAAGCAAAACATTTTTGAAGTTTTGCAGTTGAGTGTGTGTGTGTATGGGGGGGAGGAGTTCATGACCCCAGATGTTAATTCTGCAAGGACACTAATACACTCCTTGTTTAAACTGAGCCACCATTAAAAATAATGAGCTGTAGTCATGGGTCTGACTCGCTCTTCACCTCAGCCTCCTTGTGTCTAAAGTGGAGACAACAATACAGTCCCCTCAGGGTTACATGAGATATATAAAGTGCCTAGTGCAGCACTTGGTACCCACACAAAAAATACTTAATAACTATTAAAATTCCCCTCCATTCTTTCCCTTATAACTCCAGCAAAAGTCACTCTATTTTGAATACAGCTTTTCTCTTCTTTCTGCAATTCAGGAAGTCAGAAAGTAAGTTCAGTCTTGGTACAGTTGTTAAAAAATATTACAAGTATTTAAAAATATTTGGCTTCTTTTTTTGATAATAAAGATACATAGTGTTTTAATCCTACATGTTGATCAAACATTTCAAGGATATTTAAAGAAAGTATTTATATTCAAGGACGAGAAATATTTGGTCTTAATAGGAATATTTCAAAGTTCATAAAAGGAAGATTATTTTCAGAGTATCTTCATTTATTCAAAAGGGTTGAATAAATTAGTCCATTCTTCAATATTCAACTAGTTATTTTGGGCTTCACCTACTTCTTTAGGTCTAATATTCTGTTTATTTTAAGTTTAACTTTATTACTAAATCATTCTACTAAAATAAGACACTTAAGCCATAGCTTTCCAAGTGCCTACTAAAAGCATAGAAATTTGGACATTGGTCACTGAATCTTGGGTTACAATATGGGGCAGCTACCTCTTTGTGTAAAAAGAAACACCTAGAACTATTTCCTTTAGACAAGGTGAACAAATAGGTTAGCCCAGCTCAGTTTTAACCAGGTTCTCAAAGACAAGGAATCTATTTGATTAGTTTTTGTAAAATAAGTGCATGGCACATAATAGTATCTCAGAGAAATGAATGAATAAATAAAAAAAGAATTAGGAGCTACCATTGGAAGCAAGTAAGACTGAAGTGAAAGAGTTTTAAAAAAATACTGACTAGTCTGGTTCTAGGAATATGGAAGATCAGAAGACCCCAAACAGGTTCCTTAAATCATAGTTCAAAACAATTGCAGATTGTCCAGTAATGAATGGAGAAAACATTCTCTAGAATTCTTCCTGCAAAAGCACTGCATACATCTGCAAGAAGTACTTTAATAAAGCCTTTGAAGTAGTAGGTGAGAACCCCGAGGGACCCGGTGTGGGCACAGTTGCCAATGTAAGGCAGAAGAGGAGGGATTATTTACATACTTCTAGAATGCTGAAGGGAAGAGAAAAGGGAATGAATGGCGGAGGGATTCGAACTTGCCAGAACGCCCTTGTGCTGTGATATGAATGAAGCGCTCTGGTTGAATTTTCTGTTGAAATGAGAGCAGGGATGGTTCGCAAGCTGTTTAAAGTGACACAAAACAGAGGCAGCGGCCTGGAGGAAAGAGCATTGCGGCTGACAGATGCAGGAGGAAACTTGGTGCAAGATTTTGCCGAAATTAGGAGGAGGGTTTTGAATTATCTCGGGCCATAGAATTAAGATTCAGACAAGTTTATTAGATCTCTGTGTGGCAAGGTTCCGTGAGACTCTGCTGACATCTTGATTACATGAGTAGTCTCCAAGAAATCACATTCTTAGAGGAAAGTTGAATAAACACTTCTATAGTTGGGTCTTTCTCTGTGCCAAGCATTGGTGTGTAGTTTATTGAGTTAATATCCATTGACATCTTGACATCCCTTGTGGTCCAGAGACTATAGCAGCAAGGGAGACTCAAATAGCTATAATAATAATAAAATACATTATTATTAACATTTATTAATAAGATATACATATACACACATATGTTTTTTTCTCCAGGAGTATACAATCTAGTAGGATGGATAAGACAGGCTTACTAATAATGTCAGGTGTGAAGAAATATCTAAGTACCCTGAGATACAAAGGCCCAAAAGAAGGAGAAGTAACTTCAGGCTGGAAAGGACTCATGAAGGAGGGGGCTTTTGAGTGGACAATGAAGCATGAGTAGGGTTTCCATTGATAGAGGTTTTAAGTGAGGGCATTTCAAGTGTCTGGGGAATCAAGAGTAAAGAAATGGAGATGAGCTCTGGCTGTGTAGCTCAGTTGGTTGGAGCATCACCCTGTACAGCAAAAGGTTGTGGGTTCAGTTGGGAGTGTGCAAGAGGCAGGTCCAATCCATGTTTCTCTTTCACGTTGATGTTTCTATCCCTCTCATTCTCCCTCCCCTCCCCTCTCTCTGAAAATAAATAAATAAAATCCTTTTAAAAACAGGAAGCATTTTATCTTAACTTTTATGAAAATTCTACTGGAGAAAACATCCTATCTCCCATCCTTTCTGCCATCTGCACCAAATGAGCAGTTGTTCCTTTGGGCTTTTAGATGGTCCCAGAATTTAGTAAGTGGTGCCAAAAGTCCCGATTCAAGCAGGCGGGTCGAAGCCAGAGGGGTAGCTCATTCCTCTGCAGGATGATGTTACAGCATACTTTTACTTCTGGCTAGAGAACCTCAGTTTCCTACCCCAGATCTCTGAATCCCAATGGTGTTTCCCTGGAAAACTTGAAGTTGGGCTTAGAGTCTTGTTTGTTTCTTTTCAAGTTTATGCTCTGGACTGAGTATAGTCTGCTCAAAGTCAATACTGCTGGAACTCCAGCTTTTGTTTTATGAACTCAGGCGGTCTGTGTTCCTGGAAATGATTTCACCCAAACCAAAATGAACAGCCCACTCTAGAATACATGCTTTGCTTTCAAAAGCCTCGGTATTTTTAAGCATTTCCTCAAGGAGCCTCCAATGTAGCTCTTTTCTGAAATCCTTTGGTTGCACAGAAATGCAAGCCTCAGTAAATAAAATTGAAACACTTCCAAGTTGCTAAATTTTAGATGTAATTTTTCACTGGTTCCAATATGGTTCCCTCTCTGTTACTACAATAAGGTTAACCCTGTCGTTCTTATTTTGGCAAGTATGGGCTTTATATTTTAGATTTCCAAATGTTTTCTTCATCCCCTCTATACCCTAGGCATCTTTTCTAAAAGACACTAGTTTGACCACATGCTTCCTGAAGATAAGATTTTCTTGTATGAGTAAATGAATCAGCCATCATTTTAAACATTTAAGTTCAATTAATTTCAAATCACCCAATTCAGTTTTAAGTTTTATAAACCAGTAGAAGAATAAGAAGCAGGATAAAGGCACCAACTTTTCTTTTACTCCACAGGGGTCAGGGCCTATTGGGGACATTGTGCCAAAGGAGCAGCACTGGGTCACTATTACCAGCCAAGCATATATACTTTGGGCTATGGGAAAGAAAGCCTTCAGCTGAAAATGCTTAATTCTAAATCAAGGAATTGTTCTTTCTTATCAATTTTCAATTTCAAGAACTTCTAACTCTTCATGATAAGGTGAAAGGGGAGACTGATCTTTTACAAAGAACAGTTGAATACTAACATGGAAACAGTCTTTTCAGTGATGTATAGGAACTTATGGTCCCAGAGAGCAGTTTCTCCAGGCATCATTTCCTTCCCAGTGACATCATTGTCCCCTGAAAGTTCAAGACCAGGCCATTTCACTTCACTAATGTGAGGTTAGCATAAACTCAACCAAGTATAATTAAAATTCCGCAGCAAAGCTAGGCCTCATTAACAGAAAACCACTAGAAGGGGTAGGGTTGGGAGAGACCTGTATTCTGTGGTGTTTTGTAACAGGACGAAAGTCAGATGATGGACCCAGTCAAATGATGCTCTGGATGCCCAAGGATCTCTCACTTAACAATGTTTGTCTTTGTTTCTGCACATATGACAGTATTTCTGACTGCATTTATAAAGGGGTGTCTGGGGACTGGTGCAGTTTAAAGTACAAGACAGCAGGAGATGAAAAACCAAATTCCCTAGAGCCAGCTATATCTCAGAGCCCACAGATCTGATGCTTTATGTTGTGCCTACCCATTTCAGCAAATGCTTACAATTAGTTATAATTCTGACCACCAGTCACCGTCACCACAGAGAGCAAATACTCCATTTGAAAGCCTGGGGATATACTAGGCCTTTGTATAATAAAATCCAAAGTACTTTTAATGAGTATTTACTTCTACTTTTACCTACCCTCAAATCTACAAGAAAAAAAATCTAATTTCTCAGGCATTTCTGTTTGGAATCACTTTACTAGACCTAAGCCTCTGTAAATTTTAGTTCCGAAACCTCAGTTTTCATGCTGTAATTTAAATAGAGTCTAGCACAGTCATCTTAATAAAAAACACAGTCTGGATTTCCCTTTAGGGAAGAAGAGGGTTATGCTAGTTCAGGTGTGCATCTCGAAACTGGCGTCAGGACAGTGGATTCCTTGGGCTTTGATGCTCCCCTAGCTTCTCTCTTCTTGCTTCTCTGGTAGGTTGCAAAGTTTCCTTTACATCAAGCAACCTGCCCTCAGTGCAACTCACGACTTTCAGGACTGGTCTCAGATTGTTGGCTGTTGAGGAGACATCCCTGAGAAGCTGTCTTTGCGCAGCGGTGGTATTTCTGCCATTGCTCTCGTCTAGGCTTAGAACCACCAAGTGTGTCTCAAGGCACCCTCATCTTTGCATGCTCCCAACTCAATCTATGTAATCCTCACCCAGTGGGAGTTATTTGACACTATCTGACATTCCCATAGCACTGTCTTTCCCCCCTGGTATTGTGGATATCACTGAAAGAGGTGTGTTGCAAACATAAAACATGTTCAAACTTCTCCTGTTGCATTTTCCTTGCCATTCTCATTTCGATTAATTTGAAAGAGATGCCTCAAACTGACTGTCTGTTACTTTTGGATCTTGTTTCTAAAGATACTATTTTTTTTTCATGGGAAACTCTGGTTGCCTTCATCAAAAGAAGTCTGAATGGTTTCCTTGTAGTTGAAAGAAGGATGCTGAGCTTACGTGTGAGTACTCTAGGCCCCCAGGCAGCTGATTACTAGCAGAGTGTCTCAGTGAACTGTATTGTCCTCATGTATCAAAGAAGCACATTGGGTGGAAGGCACTTTTCTTGAGTGGAAAGATAAAATGCTCTGAGATCCCTGAGGCCAGCTCTGCCTCTGGCATCACTATAGAGAGAATTTCTCACCACAGAAGACTATTTGATACCCCACCACAGTTCCAGACACAAAAGTGGGCAAACCTGGCAAAAGCACACACTTTCCAGTTACATGTAATGAAAGCTATCTATAGGCAGTTCATTTTGAAATCATCCAATTGGGAAGAAATATGGTTCTTGAAGTCTACCTCTTAATTTTTATCACTTTAGTGAGAAATCACATTTCTGTCAAATCACACTTTCTGTCAAGCAGTCATCGTTATACCAGAAGACACAGGACACACAGCACGCAAAAGACACAAGGAGGTCTTCTCGCCCTCCCCCTTCCCCACCCTCGATGTAGTCTATGGGGACGGCTCCACTCAGCCGCACTCACAGTGGGCTGCTCTGGGCCGGAGGCTGGACCACTGGGTGGCACTGTAATGATGTGACCCTCTGGTAGTCACTTATTTCATCTTTTTATAAAACATATTAATAACCATTTATTTTAAGCTCATAACAGCTTAACTTAATATATACATGAAGCTCTAGCTTTGTACATTCTCCCCCTCCATTTTATGGTTTTGATGTCACAATTTACATTTTTTTACATTGTGTAACAAGTCATTGTATTTACAGTTACTTCTAACACTTTTTTCTTTTAACCTTCATACTAGAGTTATAAGTGATTTACCTCCACCAATACAACATTAGAATATTCTGAATTTAACTATATATTTACCTTTACCAGTGATTTTTATATGTTGATATGTTTTCCTGTTACTAATTAGGGTCTTTTTGTTTCTGCTTGAAGTGCTCCTTTTAACATTTCTTTTAGGCTGGTCAGCTTTTGCTTGCCTGGATAGTTATCTCCTACAATTCTGCAGGGCAACTTTTCTGGTAGAGTATTCTTGGTTGGCAGTTCTTTCCTTCCAGGACTTTGAACATGTCCCTTTGACCTACAATGTATCTCTTGAAAAAAAAAATCTGCTGATGGTCTTATTGGGGTTCCCTTGTATGTAAAAAATTCTTTTTCCTTCGCTGCTGTTAAGATTCTTTACTTGTCTTTAATGTCTGACAATTTAATTATGATATGTCTTAGTGCAGTAGGTCTTCTAGGATTCATCTTGTTTGGAATTCACTGGATTTCTGAATCTGGATGTCTATTCTATACCCAGGTTTACAAAAAAAGATCTCAGCCATTATTTCTCTCAATAAGATTTCTGCCCCTTTCTCTCTCTTTTCTCCTTCTTCTTGGACCCCTATAATGCATAATAGTCTTAATTTATCTGTGTTTTTACTTTCCGTGGTTTCAGTCACCACAGTTAACTACAGTCTGAAAATATTAAATGGAATATTCTGGGAATAAACAATTCAAAAACAATTCATAAGTTTTAAATGATGTGCCATTCTGAATAATATGATGAAATTTGTGTCATCCCGCTCCATCCGGCCTGGATGTGAATTGTCCCTTTGTCCACCACTTCGTCACGGAATAACCATTTCAGTTTTCATCTAGACCATCGTCACGATGTCACAGTGCTTGTGTTCAAGTGACTCTTACTAAAGAATGGCCTGAAGGTGCAAGGGGAGTGATAGTGGCAATTTGGACATGCTAAAGAGAAGCTGTAAAGTGTTTCTTTTAAGTGAAAAGGTGAAAATTCTAATTTAATAAGGAAAGAAAAAGAACTCATATGCTAAGGATGGTAAAACCTACGATAAGAACAATTGTTCTTGAAATTGTGAATGTGGAAAAAGAAATCTGTGGTAGGTTTGCTGTTGCACCTCAAACTGCAAAAGTTATGGCCACAGTACATAATAAGTGTTTAGTTAATGTGGAAAAGGCCTTACCTTCATGGGTGGAAGACATGCACAGAAAACATTTTCCAACTGATGGCAATGTGTTGCCCCAGAAAGCAGTGAGCCTGTATGAAGACATCAGCAAGAGATCCCCTGAAATGAGTGGCCACATTCACGTAACTTTTATTACAGTATATTGTTATGTGTTCTATTCTATTATTAGTTATTATTCTTAACCTCTTATTGTACCTAATGTATAGATTAAACTTTATGATGGGTATGTACGTATAAGAAAAAAACATAGTATATATAGCGCTTGATATTATCTACAGTGTTAGTCATCCACTGGGGGGTCTTGAAATGCATCCTCTGTGGTTAAGGGAGGACTACATATACTGGTTTGCTTGATGGTGTCCCATAAGTTTCTTAAACTCTCTTCCCTTTTTTTTTTTTAAAGATTTTATTTATTTATTTTTAGAAAGAGGGAGAGGGAAAGAGAAAGAAAGGGAAAGAAACATCAATGTGTGGTTGCCTCTTGCACATCCCCTACTGGAGATGTGGTATACAACCCAGGTCTATGCCCTGACTGGGAATCGAACCAGAGACCCTTTGGTTCACAGGCCAGCACTCAATCCACTGAGCCACAACAGTCAGGGCTCTCTTCACTCTTTTTTATTCTTTGTTCTTTTTTCCCCTCTGATTGGATGAATTCCACTGCCCTCTCTTTGAGTTTATGATCCTTTCTTCCCTGTGATCCAATCTGTGGTTCAACCTTTCTGTTAAATTTTCTAGTTCAGTTATATTTTTCAGATCTGTGATTTCTATTTGGTATTTTACAATACTTTCTACCCTTTTATTGAAATTCTCAATTTGTTCATGTATTGTTCTTCTGACCTCAGTGAGCATCTTTATGGCCATTTTTTTGAATTCTCTATGAGGCAAATCACTTCTCTCTGTTTCATGTAGGTTCATTTCTGGAGTTTTATTTTTGTTTGTTCACTTTGGAACATATTCCTTTATTTCTTCATTTTCCTTAACTCTCTGTATTGATTTCAGAGCATTAGATAAAACAGCCACTTCTCCTCATCTTGACAGGGTGGTTTCATGGAAGAGATGAACCTCGTCAATCAGTCTGACACTTAGATGTCTTTCAAACCTTTGTGATTGTCTAAATTGCCTTGTTTGTTCTTGGTGTTTCCCAGTAGTTGAGGGTATGTGAAGACTTGTTGGTGTCCCAAAGGAGAGGACTTCAGTCAGTACCCAGATGCTGGTTGATTGGAACCCAGACTTTTAGACCGCAGCTCGGAAAGTATGTAGTTAGGCCACTTTCAGGGACAAACTGAAAGATGGGAATTTTTGTTTGCTTTCTCTAGGCCTGACCCAAGTGTATAGCCATGGGGAAGGGATGCTCCTGAATTCATTAAGAACTGTTGCTTTGTTTACTACAGTCCTGTAGGATCCATGAATGCAAACCCCCTTGATTATCAGAACCAGGCAATCTAAGGCCCATCCCTTGGGCAGCAACTACTAAAGCTGTGGCATGAGACATGTGTTCATGCTCTTTCTGGGGAGATACTAGTGACTTGGAAAGTACTAGAGGAAGAGGGCAGGGGAGGTGTCCACAGGCTTCCCTGGTCTCCAGAGAGGATCTTGATTAAGTAGTTGTGGATTAGTGAGATTCCTTACAGACTACATAACAGCCTGCTCCATTGACCATAGGTTCTAAAACCTAATGCAGAAAGGAGTCAATTCTAGGACCTCTACCAAATGTCTAATTGGTTATGGGAAGGGCCTTGATATCCAGAGGCTCAGAACTAACCTTTTTCCTGTGTTCCACAGAGAAGAAGTTCATTCTACATCTAAGTAAAATGATATGGAATTTGTCTTCCACAGTCTGACTTCTTTCACTCAGCACAAATACCCTCTGGGTATATCCATGTTGTTGCAGATAGCAAGATTTTATTTTACTTTTTTATGGTTGAGTCATATTCTCAGATGGGAAGCTTTTGATCGGTTCCTTAAACATTAAAAGAAGCTTTTGATTCATTCCCTTTTTTCATGGAAATAAATTCCTGGGAGACATATCAAATTTGCATCTTTTGACTCACTTCGGATCTTGCCTAATTACATCAATATTGGACCATCACTAGTTTATAAAGAATTATTCAGTAGGATTCTACAATCATAAAAAAATTGGATCCCAACATATTCTTTTTGCCTCTAATGCCATATTCTCCACCGGGAAGCACAGTGATGGCACCGCTGGCTGCTTCCCTGGAGCAGGTACTCAACATGCAGCTTCAAACTGTGGTTGCTGCTACAAGAAGTGGTAGATTTAAGTCAGGAATATTCTTGGACCAACCTCTTTTCCAGTTGGTATTCTTCATTTCTTGACCTGCTTTTTGTGTGGGAGGCTAGAAATAACCACTTTTTTGAGAATCATTTATTTTTTCAAGCTATTGAATACATGTCAGTTTAGTACGGTATGAAAAAACCATCATGTGGCTGGGACTTGACAGTCACTTTAATAACATTTTTTTTTTCTTTTTTCTTTTTTTTTCAGTTTAGTTCAATGATCTCTAGGTGGTGGTAAAGACTCCAACCAGTTTTTATGACCAGAATGAATGGCTAGTCCTCAAATTGCTTTCCAGAATCTTAAAGTTAATTGACCAGACTCAGATGAAGTTGATATTTCTGTGTGCGCTTTCGGAATCACCATTTTTTTCTGGATACTCACTAAAAAGTGTACCGAACATGTCAAGGAGCTCTGAAAGCCAAACATGAGATTGAGAGCAAAGCTTAGAAAATGCTTAGTTTTCTGTAGATCTCACTTGAAGATTTAGGGCATTTCAAATCCAGATTTTCGTCTGTTTCCTGTTTCTAATGGAAAGATGTTAGGTCATCAACTCCAATTAACTGGGCATCGGTTTTATGAGTAAAGGAAACAAGCATGTAAGCTAGATTTCTTTCAAAATATGCTTTTCAAAAAAAATTAAGAGAAGGAAAAACATGCTTGAGAAGCAACTCTTAAGCTCAAAAATGTTTTGCAAAGAACAGTTGATGTTAGTAAACTGTTCATACAAATTTGTGTCCCAATTTGTTCTTCAACTTTAATTTGGGAAAGGGGTACATGTAACGAACCCTGTGTTTCTGCAGTTCAACTTGTCCCAAGACGCCAGCTTCCAGATACAAGCCCTAGATACATTGTGACTTTCTACATATTATTTTTCACATTCATCTTTTACTTTGCTGGCATGTGCAACCAGACTCTGAATAACATTTCTCAGTGATTCTTAAACTATCTGCTGGGAAGGGCCTTTGGTTAAAAACCCCAGTTCACCTCAGGAATTCAAACAAGGAAGATCCTACACTGACAACCAGGCTTCACCTGCTATTCTTATTTGTTGACTTAACTATTACCACAGCAATATATATTCCTTTCTGCCAATTTTATTATTAAAAAACAAATGCTATAGTCAAACACACACATGGCAAGCTGTAACTGCTAATAAAATGGCCATGTTGAGTAAGTCATTCCACAGATATTTTCTGAGCACTTAGCATGTGCAAAGCGCTCAGCTGGGATTTGCTGGCCAGGCCGATGCTTTCTGCCTGTAGATAGAACAACCCCTGCCCCTCCGTCCCCTCCGCCCCCTCCGCCCCAGATTTTATCTCTTGCTTCCAGACAATCTTCTGCCTCCATAATTTCAATTTTCTAACTACATCTACTTGCTGTTTAGGGAGGCCTATAACACTTCTTTCCCACTTAATGTAGACCTATTAGATGCAGTTTACTTTCCATTTGGCCTTTAGTCCTGAATCCTGTGTGCTTGATTTATTGTTTGTGCATTTGTGCAAGTGTGTGTGTGTGTGTGTGTCAGAAAATGCCTTGCTCCCCTCTAACTCTGTACCCTTGCAGGGAGACGCTTAGAACCTCTGAACCTTAAACCTTGGTGGGGACCGGCACTAATCTAATTACAAGTTTTGAAGAAGAAAAGGGATAATTTAGGGAAACTAACATTTACTGAATGGCTATTAAGCACTTTCTCACATGCTGTTCCTTTGTTGTCAAAGCATTGCAATAAACAGAGCTTGGACTTTGGAAGTGGCAGACTAGAGTTGGACTCCTGGTTAAGCTACCTACTTACTTATTGACCTTGGACAATTACTTATTATGGACATAAGATTCCTCAACTAAAAAATGGAATCCTTAAAAAAATCCAATTTTATATTATTGTATGAAGAATCAAGTACTTAAAAGGCACTCGGTTTTGTTGTTATTTCCTTTTTCTGATGCAGAAAACTAGACAATATGTTATAAACTCAATATGCATTTTTTAAAGATATTATTTATTTATTTTTATGCAGAGGGAAGGGAAAGAGAACAAGGGACAGAAGCATCAATGTGTGGTTGCCCCTATGCACTCCCCACTGGGGACCCTGCCCACAACCCAGGCATGTGCCCTGATTGGGAATCAAACCGGCGACCCCCTACTTTGCAGGCTGGCACTCAGTCTGCTGAGCCACACCAGCCAGGGCTCAATATGTATTTTTTTTTAAGATTTTATTTATTTATTTTTTAGAGAGAGGAGAAGGGAGGGAGAAAGAGAGGGAGGAACAGCAATGTATGGTTGCCTTTCACATGGCCCTCACTGGGAACCTGGCCTGCAACCCAAGCATGTGCCCTGACCGGGAATCGAACCAGGATCGTTTGGTTCCCAGCCCGCGCTCAATCCACTGAGCTACACCAGCCAGGGCTCAATATGTATTTTTTTATAAAACCTATTCGTAGCGCTAATGAGATGACAAAAACAAAATTGTACATTTCAACCATTTCAGTAACTGGATTCCAACATATTTCTACTTTCTTGGAAATAAATTTAGGTTAATTCCCTTCTCTTGTGTTCACTTGAGGGGTGCAACTTCATATATCCTCAAGATGAAATCACACTTTCAAAGATGTTTATCTGGGTCCTTTGGAAGAGATAACTCATTTTTCCCAGAGAAAATCAGGTATAGATATTCCAGTATTACCTATAAGATTTTGATGTTGCCATTTGTTTTATAAAAGATTCATTTGTTTAGAAAAATTCATCAAAGCTTTTCAAATTTCTATCTTAAATTGTCTTGAAAATGGCAACGATATATCAACCAGAGTTATTTTTTTTTCTTTCTCACTCATTTGTAATCTTGAATATCTACAAAAAGGTAGGCATAAGGTATGAAATCAGAACTGGCACGGGGCAAAATGGCCGGCTCTGACGACATTTACCTGTGGGGGTTCACCGGTCTTACCCTGCATTCCTTTCTCTCTGCTCTGTCACAGCCTAGTCCTTTCTTGTCACCATCTCCTTTTAAAATCATGTCAACCTAGGGAATGCCTGTCCTGTAGTTTTGTCTTCCCAACATTATCCCTTGACAAAATCTGTTAATTACTTTATTTCAGCTCTGCTTGACTTGGAAAAGCTAAGACAGGCTAATTCATCTTATTCATTCAGGAAACAGTTTACTCTATTACCCCTTAGGGAGAGAAGAAGGAAGGAAAGTTTGAGATCTAATATAATTGATGTAGGCAGGACATGCTATCTCATTTTTATCTGACAACAATCATATGAGGTATATATTTTATAAAGATTTTATTTATTTTAGAGAGAGGGGAAGGGAGGGAGACAGAGAGGGAGAGAAATAGCAATGTATGGTTGCCTCTCACATGGCCCTCACTGGGAACCTGGCCTGCAACCCAGGCATGTGCCCTGACTAGGAATCGAACCGGGACCCTCTGGTTCCCAGCCCGCGCTCAATCCACTGAGCTACACCAGCCAGGGCATATGAGGTATATATTTTAATTTCCTTATTTACAGATGAGAAACTTGATACCTTGAGAAGTAAAGTTGCCCAAAGTAGGAAAGGTCACAAATGGTGGAGGTAGAATTTGATTCTAGGTTTTTAAGATTCCAGAGCATGTACTGTTCACCTCTGTACTGGGGGGGTTGCATTTTGCCTGGAGTCAATTTCTTGGTCACAAAGGTCATGGAACCCTCAGCAGGATGGGAATTACCGTCTTCACAAGCTCACTCCCCTGAGCTAGCCAGGTCCTAGCAGAAGCCCCTTTCTTTCCATTTATCTCCCATTCTAGTTCAAAAGATGCGCACTCCACTGCTTTTTTAAGAAGTAACACAATGAGGAAAGAATCCTTGGTCTGCTATTATTTTCCTTTCACCAAAAATTTTTATCCCAGTGAAACCTACTGTGGAGAAAGAGTGGAGACCCTCGGTGTTGAGGAAGATGACGAGGAAGAGCAAAGTCTCCTGTGGAGCAGCATGGAAACCCCTAGGCCTGGCCCCTTGGAGAAAATTTAGTTAAGCCTGCTGTGAAGTGGGCAAAGCAAAAGGCTCTGTGAAGTACCCTGGAAAAATCTCCTCTTTTAGCTGCTTCCTTAGGCTTTCAAGGCCAGACCTTCATTAAAGAGGAAGAAAAATGAACTCCCTATAGTTTAGAGAATTGAACTGATAATAGGTCTGTAATGGCATAGGAAACCTAAGGTGTTTATACAACAGTCCTTTTTTTTTTTTAACTGAATGGACCATCCTAATTTGTTCAGGTAAGAGTTCTGTCAGGTGATTGTCGGAGACTGTGGACCATGGACCTGAACCAAATCCCCAACTGGGAAACAGCTCAGCCTTTTTTTTTTCCCCAAAAAGCTAGTCCATCGCATGTAAACGAAACCATTTGGAGATTGAGGGGCTAGGTGCCACAGGAAGGGAAAAGAATAGAGGGGAACAGAGTTTGAAGGACCTTGTTGTGCCATTTTAGAATCAACATTGTGTGTTTGCATTAAGATGTTGTGGAGTGACCAAAATGGACTCATAGGGCAACATACTAAATATTTAAACTTTTCTCCTTCTCCTTCTCTTCTCCTTCTCCTCTCCTCCTCCTCTTTCTCCCCTTCTCCTTTCCTCTTCTTCCTCCCCTTCCCCCTCCTCCCCTTCTCCTCCTTCTCCTTCTTCTTCTTCTTCTCCTCCTTCTCCTTCTCCTCCTTCTCCTCCTCCTCTTCCTCCTCCTTCTTCTTCTTCTTCTCCTCCTCCTTGTGGCTGGACTTATGACAAACAGGGTGGGCTGGAGTAAGTAAAATGGGTTATTTAAAAAAACCAAATGCTGCCCTGGCTGGTGTAGCTCAGTGGATTGAGCGCGGGCTGCGAACCAAAGTGTCGTGCTTTGATTCCCAGTCAGGGCACATGCCTGGGTTGCAAGCCAGGTCCCCAGTGGGGGTCACATGAGAGGCAACCACACATTGATGTTTCTCTCCCTTTCTTTCTCCCTCCCTTTCCTTCTGTCTAAATATAAATAAATAAAAATAAAATCTTAAAAAAAAAAACAAAACCAAACCAAATGCTGTTCTAAAAAAGAGTATACTTTGTATAGACAAATGCTGATTGTTCTGAAACTTGAGGCCTCGGTGTTTTTAGTTAACACTCTGGAAAATAAATGGACTGTTTTGCTTGTGTTCTGGAATTTACTGCTACCACTTCAACCCTCCAAACAAAGTAGGGAGTGCCCTTCTAGACTGCCAGGGTGCATAGGAAGAAAGTTAAACACCTCCCACTACCACAGACAAGTCACCTTTCAAAAGGAGAGCACATTCACTTTAGTATGTGGTCCTCAAGGGCCAGCCCAATACCTTGGCTTCACCTCATCCACGTTAAAAAGGAAAAAAAGTGGTGGTGGTGACAGGGGCTGGTTAATGGAGTAAAATGTTAAACAATATCAAGAAGACATAGACAACATCTAGACTGTAGAAAAATTCCAGATTGTCTAGACTGTGAGGAAATGACCAGGTTTCTTTAAGAAAATAAGTTGGTGCCTGCAAGAGAGACAGAAAGAGAAACCTTTAAAAAGTAAAGAGACTTAAGAGAACTGTCAGCCAATACAATGTATGGATCTTATTTTGACCCAGATAAAAACAAAATATAAAAATAGAGACTTCTGACCAAGATGGAGGTGTAGGTAGACACACTGTGCTTCCTCGCACAACCGAGAGAAGGACAACAACAATTTAAAACAAAAAACAACCAGAACTGACAGAAAATCAGACTGTATGGAAGTCCGACAACCTAGGAGTTAAATAAAACACATTCATCCAGACTGGTAGTGGGGAGGAGCCAGGCAGCTGGGGCAGAGAGGACTGTGGCAAGACAGCAGCTGGCAGACCCAGCGAGGCAGAAGATTATAGAGTGGGCAGTCCCACATTTGCATGCAGATAAAGGAACAGCTGGGGAGTGGAACAGACTGCACAAACCAGTGCTCCAGCTCGGGGAAATAAAGCCTCAAGCCACTGATTGATAATACCAGTGGGGGTTGAGGTGGCAGCAGGAGTAACTCCCAGCCTCACCGGAGAGTTTGTTGGAGAGACCCACAGGGTCCGAGAACATACACAAGCCCGCCCACCTGGGAATCAACACAGAAGGGCCCGCTTTTCTTGTGGGTAGTGGGGGAAGTGACTGAAATCTGGCAGAGAGCGGAGCAAGCACCATTGTTCCTTCTTGGGCCCCTCTCCCACATACAATGCCACAACGCAGTGACGTGGGTTACCCTGCCCTGGTGAACACCAAAGGCTTTGCCCCTTATACATAAGAAGCACACCGAGAAAAAAAAAATGGCCCAAATGAAAGAACAGATCAAAGATCCTGAAAAAATACAACTAAGTGACAAACAGATAGACAACCTATCAGATGCAGAGTTCAAAACACTGGTAATCAGGATGCTCACAGAATTGGTGGAATTTGGTTGCAAATTAGATGAAAAAATGAAGGCTATGCTAAGAGAAATAAAGGAAAATGTGGAGGGAGCCAATAGTGATGGGAAGGAAACTGGGACTCAAATCAATGGTGTGGACCAGAAGGAAGAAAGAAATGTTCAACCAGGAAAGAATGAAGAAACAAGAATTCGACAAAATGCGGAGAGGTTTAGGAACCTCCAGGACATCTTTAAATGTTCCAACATCCGAATTATAGGTGTACCAGAAGGAGAAGAGAAAGAGCAACAAATTAAAAACTTATTTGAACAAATAGTGAAGGAAAACTTCCCCGATCTGGCAAAGGAAATAGACTTCCAGGAAATCCAAGAAGCTCAGAGAGTCCCAAAGAAGTTGGACCCAAGGAAGAGCACACCAAGACACATCATAATTACATTACCCAAGATTAAAAATAAGGAGAAAATCTTAGAAGCAGCAAGAGAAAAAGAGACAATTACCTACAAAGGAGTTCCCATAAGACTATCAGCTGATTTCTCAAAAGAGACCTTACAGGCAAGAAGGGACTGGAGAGAAGTATTCCAAGTCATGAAAGGCAAGGACCTACAACCAAGATGACTCTATCCAGCAAAGCTTTCATTTAGAATGGAAGGACAGATAAAGTGCTTTTCAGATAAGGTCAAGTTCAAGGAGTTCATCATCACCAAGCCATTATTATATGAAATGTTAAAGGGATTTATCTAAGAAAAAGAAGATCAAAACTATGAACAGTAAAATGACAGCAAACTCACAGTTGTTAACAACCACACCTAAAACAAAAACAAAAGCAAATTAAACAAACAACTAGAACAGGAACAGAACCACAGAAATGGAGATCACATGAAGGGTTATCGACAGGGGAGTGGTAGGGGGGAGATGGGGGGAAAGGTACAGAGAATAAGTAGCATAAATGATAGATAGAAAATAGACAGGGGGAGGTTAAGAATAGTACAGGAAATGTAGAAGACAAAGAACTTATATGTATGACCCATGGACATAAACTAAGGCCAGGATGTGGGTGGGAGGGGGTGTGCAGGGTAGAGGGGAATAAGGGGGGAAAATGGGACAACTGTAATAGCATAATCAATAAAGTATATTTTTAAAAAACAAAAAAAAACCAAAATATAAAAATAAATGAGTAAGTAATACAAAGAAAAATACTTATGAGGCAATGGGAAAATTTGAACACTGAATATTTGAACATACAAAGGAATTACTGTCAATCTATTAGATGTAATAACAGAATAGTAGTTGTGTTTTTATAAGGAGTCCTAATCTTTTATAGATATATATAAAATATTTGAAATGAAAAAAAATTTCTAGATGATGTTAAAGTCTTGATTTGTTTCAGAATAATGGGGTGCTGGCGCTCAGGGCATGGATGGAAGTGTGTGTTCAGTGAGACTGGCCTTAAGGAGATAATTATTGAGGCTGAGGTTCATTGTACTGTTCTCTCTACACTTGTATACATTTGATATAGTCCATAATAAAGTGTTAAAGGGAAAAACCCATTAGGTCATGCTGTGATCTGTTGAACACCAGAGCTACCGTCTCTGCAGGTCTGACAGTGTTGGCAAGTACATACCCCCAAGATGAGAGAACACACCCCTTTTAAAGTCATTTTTGTGTTATTCAAACAAACCATCTTCCACCAGAATCAAACCACAAATGGCCTTTTTTCATTTAACTCATAGGAAATACAGTAGAAAGGAACTGAGTGGAATCTGATTTTAAATGAAAGGGAACTAAACCATGCAAGGACTTTCTACAGCTAGGGTTAAGATGCCAAGTGAACTGAGATGTGCAGCCAGCCTGGGCCAGCCCGTTATGCCCCAGGCCCCACAGCTGTCTCAACAGTGGCCACCGTTTATGACATCCTGGTGATGTTTGTGTCTTAACTTGTGCACCTTGACGTGTCACAAAACCCAGGATAGTTTGTTTTGCTTCCTGGTTGAAGTAATTAATTCCTTTGCCATGGACTTTGTTGAAGATTTCTTAAACAAGCCCCACATCCTGAAATGGCTTTCTAGGAGAAAGCAAAAATGCCCTTCATGTCTTTGAAGTGTATCTGAGGAATTGATCCTATAAAGAGGAATAGTCAGGAAACGCCCTCAATGAAGAGCTAGGTCAGAGGTAACCTTCCAAAAGTAACGTATTTCGAAGCCTATCTATTAAAACAATGTAGTACTACACATAAATGGGCAGATAGACCAATGCAAGGGAACAGAAAATACTGAAGTAGGTCTAATTACATACGTCAATGCAGAATGCAATAAAGGTAGAATCTCAAATCAGAGAGGAAAAGCTGGGTTTTTATTAGTGGTGCTCAGATAATTGATTATCCATATGGAAAAAGCTATGTCTTTTTCACACTGCATACCTGGATATTGTCTAAATGAAACAATGATCTAAAGGTAAAAAAGGAAACTATTCAGGTACTAGAAGTAAATATGAATTAATTCCTTCATAGCTGAGGAGTGGGAAAAATTTCCTTTATTACGATCCAGAATCCAGAGGAACTAAAAATATAAATTTGCATAATAGAAACATACCTTTAGTAAAATGGAAAAGGACAAGCTGGGCGGGGGGTGGATTTCAGCAGCTTAAATCACAAAGCATTATCGATGCCCTCTAGCCAAAGACCACCTAGCGCACAGCTGCAGATGAACAAATTAGTATTGAAGGGTCTCTCAGCAAAGGAGACTACGCACCACGGGGCACCGCAGTGGGTCAGGAAGAGACTGTTGAGAAGGAGTTATTATAGAAGTTGGGGTTTGGTTAGGCAACTCTGGGCAGGGTTCAAGGGGCTTTGCTCTGGATTGGATGCTGTCAGGAAAAAAGGAGCAAATCTACTACTGAATATCTTAACAAACCTTACCTATAAGGTGAGAGAAATGAATCAAGACTAAAGTGTAATTGGTAAAGGAGCAGCAGGATAGGGGAGATATGGTATTTTTGTGGTTTTCACAAATGGGATGTATGGAAAAATCCACATTGTGGGAAATTCTATAGGAAAAGTAACCTAGTTTCCTCAGGAAATAAATGATAAAAGACAGGGATTGGAGGAGAGAATGGAGAAAGAGGACACTTTTAAAGAGGAAAAGATATTTAGAAAGTATATCAAATCAATAGCAATGTGTAGACCTTAGATGAATCCTGATTAAAACACATCCACTGTGAAAAATTATTTTGATAATAAGATGTTTAGAAATGTGAACACTGGAAATTGGCTAATTTTAGTAAACGATCAATATATTTAGGTATGATAATGACATTGCAGCTATGTTTTTTAAGTTCTCATCTTAAGAAGATATGTATTGGAATATTTATGAATAAATAATATGATGGGGTATAGACTCTATATCATGTATAACTATGTCATAGATAAAACGAGATGGGCCTTGAGCAGATCACTGTTGAGGCTGCTTGATAAATACATAAACTTACTATACTGTTCTTACTGCTTTTGTATACGTCTGAAATTTTCCACAATAAAAAGTTAGAACAAGATTTAAGGCAAAATAAATAATTCTGATGGTGGGTATATAGATATTCATTGCATTATTTGCTATTTTTCATAAATTATTCATAATTTTAAAAAAGCATTTGTAGCCCTGGCTGGTGTAGCTCAGTGGATGGAGCGCAAGCCGCAAACCAAAGGGTCGCCAGTTTGATTCCCATTCAGGGCACATGTCTGGGTTGTGAGCCAGGTTCCTGGTGGGGGCCATGTGAGAGGCAACCACACAATGATGTTTCTCTCTCTCTCTTTCTCCCTCCCTTCCCCTTTCTCTAAAAATAAATAAATAAAATCTTTTAAAAAAATGAAATAAACTATATATATTTAAAAAAAATAAAAAGGCATTTGTAAAAGAAACCACAATGAAAATAACTGTGGGGATACTTAAACTGAGGAAGGGCTCTAGTTCTATAAAATCTTATTTTTTTAAAGAAAAAGATAGAAGGCTAAAGGTGAATAAGCAAGACATTAAAATCTGCACCCGGTACTGGGCATATGGGTATCTGCTTATTATTTTCTGTGCCTCTTGTATGTTAAAATTATCTATAATTTAAATAACAGCTGCATAGTATTTATTTATTGTAAAGCGTCTGTGTAGTGCCAGGCCGAACTTGCCCTCTGAAGAAGCTGCTTGTGGCCAGTCACAGAGGTCACAGACAGACCTTGTACCTGGAGGTTTTGCATCGGTGAGAAGAGGGCATAAGGACAGGGACGGAATGGCTGAGAGAACAGGGCGCTTTCACACCCCACTTCCTCCACATGCTTTCCCATAATCTGCAGCTTCTCCCAGAATGCTAGGGCTTCCGAGTTGTCAATAAATGAAGAAACATGGCAAAGAGATACCTCAGGGTCAAGTGTTTTCTCTATTCTCACTGTGGGTGCCTAAGGCACCCTCATCCATTACATTCTCTGATGGTCAACACTCATGACCTTGACCTAGAAACTACACTCTCAGAGCTGGCCCCTCTCCTGTGGGTCAGGCAAGTTCCAGCACTGTGAGGTTCATTCAACTCTTGATTGGCTAAAGTTCTTAAATAGTTTATTTAAACTTTTCTCATTTGTTTGACTAACTCCAGAAATTACCTTAAATTTAGATCTGGGAAACTGTGCAGAAGAGTGTATTTTGAGGAAATGCAAAAAGTATAGTTAAAACGTTTTGCTCCAAATGGTAAGATCAACCATCCTTTCCATTTTGATAAAACAAAATTTGAGATAAAACTTTGGGATTATTGATTGGTGGGAAAGGGTGAGGATTGGGGTAATTTACCCTGGGAACTGGAAGGGTAAATTGTTAATGTGGGTGGTGGGGAGCAAGACAGCCGGGGAAGCCTCAACCTGATACTGGGATCTGGGTTCTTGTCACAGATCAAGATAGGATTTGAGAACATGACAGAAAGATTTAGCAAAGCACAGTGAATTTAAGTGATAGGATGTACTAGAAAAGTGAATGTGGGGGACCTCAGAGAATGAGATGCCCCAATGGGGTCTGGATGGAAGGTTCTTTATTAAGCACAGATGGGGTGGGTGGGGTGATAGAGTGGTCCTCAGCTTCTGACACTGATGGGGAGACTGTCCTTGTCCCTCCTCCCGGGATAGTGATTTCTTCTTTTGGTGTCCCCCGTCAAACTGTCATGGCGATTCTGAAATGCAAATTTATTATAAAGATATTATAATGGCCCTGTTGGTCACTTTTAGATCAGTATGGCTGCTGAATCTTGCTGAGACCAGTTTTGTTTGTCTCAGTTACAGGATATTGGGGAGGGTAAAGCGGCAACAGGTGGTCAGTGAAGGTCACATCTGTGATGTTCTGGCCAAAATGGAAAAGGTGGGGTGAGCCTGAGGTCTTTGTTCCCTCTTCTCACTTGTCTGCTTCACTGTGACTTCAGGCTTTGCCAAACAAGGCTAGACTCAGTAGGAAAGATTCTGCATGGGCACTGGCGTGTGGAACCTGAGGCCTTTAAAATCGTGGCATTGCTCTGAATCCGGCAGATTGGGGGGTACTCATCAGATACTTTCATTTCAGCTGGTTTGTTCTATCTCTGGAGAGCCATTTACCATGAACTTATTTGGAAAAGAGGGTCAGGGTTAAAAAAGACATATTGTTGACTACCTTCTGTTGTAAATACTCTTTAATATTGATATACTCTTGAAATAAACATTTCCAAAAAAAGGTTGATTAAAAGGCTGAATTTCTAAGTGTAAAAAAAGGTTGTCTTAGAATCAGACCAACTATATTTATTAAGCACTCATTCATTCATTCATCCATTGAGTTGGTCAAAAAATCCGTTTAGTTTTTTCTATAAAATAAAAGACATATTTTTCACTTTTACCAATAACTTTATTGATTTAGATATGTTGAGTATGCCAGCTGTCTCCCACTATTGGCTTCTAATGGGGAGAGGCCAGGGGTGCTGCTGAACATCTTTCAATGCATAAGGCAGCCCCACAGCAAAGAATTCTTTGGCCAAAATGTCGAGTATCAAGAAACTTCGCAAATCACTTTTGACATGTTCGATCAGTCACAGCACCTTCTCCATACACTGCGCAAATCTTCTTTTGTGTTTCAGTTGCATTTTTAACTTTTCTTGGAATAATAAAGCATGATATACCAAAAATGTTGCACATTTTCTTCCATCTTCAGTATTAAAATGGCTGCACAAAAATTCACCAATTTTGATGTATTTTTAAATGCATGCTAATAATAAAATTGTTTCCAATGAAGTTAAAGAGAACTAAGCACTGCTAGAGCCATCGTACAGAAAAAACATAATGGACTTTTTGGCCAACCCAATATTAAATATTTTATAGCACCTGTTATGTTCCTAATAGTGCCATCAGGCTTTGGGGTTACCCAGAGGACACAATGGTCACTTACAAGGAGAGGCACTGGGTAACGATGTGCTAAGTTTTACTTCTATTAAATTAAATTAAAAACCAGTTGTAACTTAAGCGTTTATACGATTACAGGCAGTCAGTTATCTGGGTTGTTTTCCAAAGGCCAGCTCTGACTCAGTGAGCCTTTGATTGCTGAGACAAGGCAGAGGCAGCAGCAACATGAAACACGTCTTCAAAACAAAGCTCACCAAAGAAACTGTTACACAGGAGGTTTAGTTCAGGAAAAAGCAACAGAGAAATAGCTCAGGGTGCAAAGCTCTTTATCTCAGTTTCCAAACAGCAGTGGTTTAACATTTTAAAAGGCTGTTCCGGGGAACATTTTTCCCTGAAAGTTTCTTTCATATGTTTATAGTCAGGAAGTGTAATAGAGCCACGAATATCTTCCACTCTTGGAGAGGATTTTTCTGCCTTTACTTAGATATTCGAGTAAAATAGCATTTTACTGATCATCAAGCCTGAAGACGGGATGACGTGTGAGTCTGGGTCTTCTATGTTGAAGTGGGAGTTGTTAACCAGAAGATGAGACTTTTGACCAGGCAGCTGTCACTGTTGTGAGAACTGCAACTTCTGACCATCAGGTTCCCCGTGGTAAGTGAGCACCAGCAGTGGGTGAGTGTCAGGACTGTTGCCTCCTCCCCGGCACTGACATTTTAGTGGTGGTATGAATCCAGAGCTTGACTCTTCCTGGTTAAACAGAAGAATGAGTGGTTAGTCAAATCTGATAAAGTCCCACCCACTTGGGTTCCAGGTTGTCATCGGAATGTTTATTTTTCCAGGACTTTAAAAAGTACCTGCTCTCCGAGGTCAAACTGGTATTCTAGGATATCTGTGGGACACTTCATCCTGTTGGAAGTAAACTTATGAATAGCAGTTAAAGTTAACCCCAAAGATCGTGCATACCTTACAGTGTCTAACTCTTTAATCTTTAGGTTATTGACATTCCTAAGATTTTATCTAAAACCTAGGAAGGGATTCCTATATCATTTATCATTAAGGACTTAATTGAATCCTGCTTCTGGGGGCTACTCACATCCTAAGCAGAGCAACAGGCAATAACTTATTTCGCCTCAGGTTAGTCTCTTGGCAAAGTTGAGCAATGGTTTTCTTTAAGGTGGCTGAGCTTCTCTGTTTTTTCCAGTAGACTGTGGCCTCCAGGAGGTGTGAAGCTTCCTCTGTGTTCCTAAGAGTTGGGAAACTTCCTTGGTCACCTTGGCAATCAAGGAGCTACTTTTGTCACTTTGAGTAGAGGAGGGCTGTCCAAGCCTGGAATCATCTCTTTTAATAAGGCTTTTATTACTGCTGAAGCCTTCTCTGACCTGCAGGGGAACGCTTCGACTTGTCCTAGTAAAGTACCCTCAGAGACTGGCAGGTATCAGTAACTTCCAGTTGTTTTGGTCATCATAGTGAAATCAATTGCCAACCTTCTCCAGGCCTAATCCTTGGCCCTGGACCTCCCATCTCTGGGTGAAGTCCTGTTTTAGGATTATTTCTGGCATAGAGAAAGCATTTCTTGATTATCTTTTGAATAGTTCTTTGACTATCTTGCCCAGTACTATATTTCTGCATCCATTGGATTGTCGCATCCCATCCATAATGGGGGCTCTCGTGGATAAAAGCTGACTATTTCCTCCATCAGGTGTTTTGGGATCAGAATAATTCCATTTATTGCTAATCCATTTGTATTTCTGGTCAGTAGAATAGCCCCATTCTTTTGCTCCTTCTAAATCTTCGAAGGAATATTCATGCTGGACTACCTTTAAGTCAATGTCAGGAATAAGGGCTGCTACCAGGGATACTGGAATTTTTGTTCAGACCAGCAGCCTGGCGGCTTTTTCTGCTTCTTTATGATTTCCCTGGGAGGTTAAGCCATTGGTCTTCTGAAGACCTGGGCAGTGGATGATGGCAACCTTCTCAGGTTCCATAGCTGCCTTTAGGGGACTTGATGCCTGCTGAGAATGTTTAATTTCTTTTCCTCCTGATGTAAAAAGTGCTCTTTTTCTCCAAATAGCTCCATGTACTACTGTAAATGCATATTTGGAATCTTTGTAGATATTGACTCTCTTACCTTTTCCCAAATGTAGGGCTTGGGGCAAGGCCAATAATTTGGCCTTCTGGACTGAAGTTCATGTCGGTAGGGCCTCAGCTTCTGAGGTTTCCTGAAGAGTTACCACGGCATATCCTGCTTTCCAATTTCCCGTGTCCGTGAAGCTGCTTCCATCGGTGGACATCTGGAGATCAGGATTCTTTGGCAGCAAGTCAATCGGATCTGTTTGGCTAGAAGACACTTGCTCAGTTATTTGGATACAATCATGTTTCGGTCCCTCTGTCTCAGAGGGAAGCAAGGAGGCTGGATTTAGAGTTAAAATATTCTTGAGAATGACATTAGGACTGTCTGAAAGGATGGCCTGGTATTTCCCCAGTTGACCAGAGGTCGGCCAGTATCCACACTTTTGCTCCGGTAAGGGCAACGCAGTGTGGGGTAGGTTCCGCGGTGGGTGCCTCCAGGTGAACTTCTCAGCCTCCTGTAGAGGGAGCAGCTGTGGTCCTCAGACACACTGGCCATCCCTGAGCCACCATGACCAGCTATTTTGAGAAGTTGTCCACTGGCCTTTTAATATTTCCTAGATTCTGGGTCAAGAATCCCAGTCCCATTCCTTGTCCTTTGAGTACATACAAGTCAGACAGTCAGACGGCTTTCTTAAGTCTGGGAGGCCTAGGGCTGGGGCCATCAGTAACTTTTCCTTAATAGTCTGGAAAGGCTTTTGGCATTCCCCAGTCCAGATCAAAGGCTGTTGATCTGTTCCATTTAGTTTTGCAATCAAACCAAAGTTTGGAATCCAGATCCTAGAAAAGCCAGCTTTCCTGGAAATCCCCTATGCTGTGGATGGGCAGTGGGCGTTGCTGCCCCGTCTAGAGCTTCTCTCCTGTCTGGGAGCAAGTTTCTTTGTCCTTGGGATGATTCAAATCCCAATATTTCTCAGAGGGCTTGGATATTTGGGCTTTCTTTTGGGAAACTTTATAGCCCCATTCAACCAGGAAGTTCAAGGTTAGAATGGTATTTTTGACAGAAGCCTCTTTGCTGAGACTGGCGATAAGAATGCCATCAACATATTGGACCATCACCCCATTACGTAGCCACAGTCTCCTTAAGTCTCTGGTTAAAGTCTCTCCACACAGAGTGGGGAGTTTTTGAGCCCCTGGGGGAGAACAGGTGAGTAGTACTCAGAGTCTGGGTCCTCTCCTTCAAATGTAAACAGTTCCTGAGACTCAAGACTGAGAGGAATGCAGAAGGAGGCATCTTTTAAATTCAGCACAGTAACCCAACAGAAGTCCTCCCTTAACAAGGTGGTCAGCAAGGTGCAGGGATCAGGGAATACAGGGTGGATGTTTTTTACTGTCTGGTTAATGCCCCCCATGTCCTAGGCAAACAGTATTCATTAGTGCCTGTGATAGGGGACTCAAGAGCTGGGAAGTTTTAGTTTTAGGTAAAAAGTTATAAGTCTAGCAAGTAATGTATATGTTAAAGCTTTTGTTTCAGAAACTACAGATAAGGCCCAGCCTGGCTCCTGGGAAAACAGCCGACCTCCTGGGGCACTGCTCAAGATTACCGCCTGGGGACAAGTGGAGGCATCCAGGCCTTTGTGTTCCAGGGAGAGACAGACGACCTCCTGCCCCTGGGAACAGCTAACTGCCCAGGACAGGAACGCTGCAGCTTCCACCTAATCCTCCCTGAATCTCAAAGCCCTCACTGCACCTTGTTTGTTCCCTGGTATAAAAACGTTGGCCTGGAAAGAAAAGACAAGATGGTCTGTTAGGTTATGAACCCACCATCTTCTCAGATCGCCAGCCATCTGAATAAAGTGCTCATAAAGATTCAATCGCTGTCATTGCTTATTGGGTTTGGTAGTGACAGGCAGCCCAAACACCAGTCTCTTTTCCGGCTACACCTGGCTTCCGCACCAGTCCGATGGGAGTATTGCACAGTGAAAGACAAGGCCCAGTAAGCCGGTGCTCTACCAAGGCTGCCACCAATGCTTGCATTCCTCACTTAGCTTGTTCTTTTAGAGGATACTGTTTTAGATGGGGGGGGGGGGCGCGTTGCTCCTGCTGGAAATTGTTATTTGGGTCGCGGTGGCCTCTTTTGCCTTTCCAGGTCTACCCTTGGCCCATATTTCTGGAGTTCCTTTTAGAACGCTGTTGGCACAAGCTTCATCCAGAGGCACCTCGCTGTTCAAACAGCCAGGGGCAAAGGTCATTTTGGCATTCAGTTCAGTTAGTAAGTCCAGTCCTAAAAGTGGCACCAACCATTCAGGCATATTATTCTTCCAATTAAAAAGGTCCAACATGATATAGGGAGTAAACATCCAGACCTTCCCTGCTAGGCGTCCATGGACATGAACTCTTCCTATTGGCACTTGTCTTAATGGGAATTTCCCTGTCTGGGTTGGAGGAAACTCCTGACCAAATCTAGTACCCCTTGGAGTGTGGGAGGAAGAGGACACCCCCCGGTCCGGCAGAGCTCCCCTCTCCCATTGGAGGTTGCGGGGATGAGCTGTGGTGGCATCCCCGCCAGGGTGGTGGATGGGAGGCAGCCGCAGGGGCATTACGCTGGAGTGAGAATAAATCATCCTCATTCTCAGGAGACTCTGGCAGAACTAGCCTAACTGGCTGTTTCGTTTGTATCATAACTTTGCATTTCCTTTGAGCAGATCTATTCTGATAAATTGGAGGTTGGTAGTGTAATTTAAGGACCTATTTCCTGGACAATGTTTGCCTGATCCTCAATTATGTTGCAGCCATGCCACCTGGCAAGGGAACATTTTCTTTCTCTTCATTGGTTCATAGCTGAACATGTCCAGTTTTGTAAGATGCACCCAGGGGCTGCCTTGAGGGATTGAAGTGGACGTTAGGTTTCCCATTGTTGATGGGAGAATCCTGGTTCTTCTTACTGATGCATGTAAAGAATTACAGGTCAGCAAATCTATTAGTGTTGTAATCAGTTTATTAGTGACTTGTTTCCATGGAAGAGAACAGGGCAGGGTAGAGTCGGGGATGAAAGGCAAAGTTTCAGGGCAAAGCAGGGCGGCAAAAGTAAGAGTGGCTGAAGAGCAGGGTGGCAAGCCCCTGGGCAGCCTGAGGCTGGGTGGCCAGAGGCCCTGTGGCCCGGGAGCCAAGAGCACCAAGAGTGCCCCCCAAGACAGCAAGTCCTTTTTTCTGAGGACTTATAGAGTTGGTGGGATAGGAGGAAAAAAATTACATGTTGATTAACGGGTAAACGTGGTGCCAGCTTTCCTGGGGGAATGTGACTACCCAGACTTAGGTATGTGTGGGGGTTCATTAGCCCGAGTCCTTATCTTGCTCCAGACCCCATTTGTTCATCTTGCTGTAAAGCAAGTATGTGACAGGGGGCAGTTAATTAAAATTGAGGCGCTTTCCAAAGTTATTTATGAGCTCTTTCTGTAAGTATCAGGGACTCTCTCCTAAAACAGATAGTGACCAGAGATAGGCAATTAACAAAGTTGTGTTATGGGCTCCTTCTGTGGGCACCGCGGACCCTCTCCCGCATTCCAGACCTGGGGATGAAAGCACAGTTTCGAGGCTTTCTTTCCCAGATAGTGGAAAGGCCACAAAGAATCTCAAGGACTTCCCTTCTTTCTTGCTAACGTAGTGTTTCTTGTGATGTTGGAACACCTGACAATATTATCAGACCAGACTCAGGACTGCTGAGTTAGCATGTGAGACCTGTCTCCTTCCTCCTCCCTGCCTCAGTTTACTATTTATTCTACCTAATTGGTAAAGGTGCTTCCTGGCCACCAGGATGCTAGACACTTGCCAGTGACCGTATTGCAGTCTCCGAGTTCTTCCTATGCTGTCTCCTGCCTCACCACGGCAATATCTTTTCTCACAATTACTTTCCACAGACCTTCTACCACTTCCTTAGTCATTGTGAGTGTACCAACTTTTTTTTTGGAATCCTTGATTCTTTCAAAAACTATATTTTCAAACCTTATATCCTTCTGAAGTCTGGCCCATGACAAATCAGACACAACAGACGCGACAACAGGGTCGGGTAGCCCAAACTTCCTGCTGTGCCTCGGACCCTGAGGACATCCCCTCAGGGTGCAGGGGGACAAGCAGGTCTGTTCAGTGTGGTCAGGAGGAGGTGAACAGCTACTGCGAGTTAATCTGGGTCAAGCTTCCTTCAAGGTCTGCTGAAATGTGGTTGGCATTGGCCCCCCTTCCCATGAGACGAGACACAAAATCAACAAATAACAGAGACAGTTTCAGTAATCAACCCTAGCTGCTAATGGTAACCTCTCAGGGTCCTTCCCTAATGTAACCAATTGGGGAAGTGCCAAACCAAGTTAAATGAGTCCTTCAAGGACCCAACCAAAAGTAATAGGGGGAAAGCAGGTGTCCCCGGTGTTGCCACTCATGAGGTTACTCACCAATAGACATCTCCTAAACCAAGCACTCAGTTTCTCTCACTGAAAGCGCAGTAGGTCAGCCACACCTGGTCAGCAGTGAGCACTGCAGGTCCATTGCTGGAACGATCCGTGCAGGCAGCTGCTCAGACAGAACCTGGAGAGACTGCTGCAGGCCCACTAAACTGTAGGCGGAAAGCCCTCTCACAGCTGAGTCCCTTCATAGCCACCAATTTTCTTATAGAACAGAGAGAGTTCATCCAACCCTGCTAGCAAAGCCAAACACTAAATACTGAGAATTGCAATGGAGAAATATTGGCCTATTTTTTTATGAATGGCACCACCCAGGAAAATGGGAAGCAAATATTCTAAAGCCCAAACTTTTTGATGGCATGTAAATTAGAGATTACATAGGGCAAAATCACAAGACACCGTGGATTAGGGGTTCAGAGATGTGCTGGGACCTGATTGGTTGGAGATATAATGGGAATGAATCATGTCTTCAGGTTTTGACAGCTCTGATGTCTTTCTGGCAGACCTTTCCTCATGGGAAAGTAGCCAGGGGGTGGGGGGTTGTTCCACCTTAGGACTCAGGAACTGAAGCACAACTTAGGTCAAGATATTGACTTGCCAGAGGTCTGAACCATTATCAAGTCCATTCAGGTCCAGGCTACTGTGTTCTGCTGCCTCAGAGGATGCTGGTTATCCAGGGGAAAGAAGAGAGAAAGGTGATTTCTAGAGCTAGAATTTTAAACTAAATTTAATCTAAGTCCTAAGGACCCTCAGTTTTATCAGGTTTAATTTATTGACAATCCAAACCCAATCCAAGTTATGTTCCCAGTTATTGTCTATCTGGTCAACAGGTCTGAATTGTTCCCTACTTTATGGAAATGCTAGGATTGCATCAATGTCCCCTTAAAGAACTTACAAAGCAAAACGATTTGATAGACAAACTCATTAAAAAGAGTACTGACCACTTAGATTTCTGATATTAAAAAAAGATGTTAGTGGCCGGAAAGTGAAATGGTAGCTAGAGGAATTTCTTACACATGTTTTCTAGAACACAGATTCTAATAATAGCATTTTCTAATGTTATCATCATTAAACATTGTAAAGTTCTAATAATATTTTATTATATAATTAATAGCATTAATTATAATATAGTAATCGTATAAAGTTCTAATAAATAAAGTTTTATAATTTCAGGGCTATAAAGGATCTCCATGATTATCCAGCCTTCGTATTTTTCTCTCATGAAAAGTGAGCACCAGAGACTTTCCCAGTATCACATCACTAGACTCCAGTCTTTCTATTCCTTGCTGTAAGATACTTCTGTTAGAGAACAAAAGAAGGGAATATCTAAAAATAAGAAGTCTTCTTTTAAAATGAAGTCTTAGTTCCAATGGTACCTCTTCAATGAGGCCATCTCTCAGCAGTTTCTTAGCTTTATTTATCTAAAGAAAACATTGAGCTCTTCTTGAATTTATGAACTTATTACATTCTAATGTTGTTGTTTTTTTTCCACTAGAATGTAAGTTCCAGAAGGGCAGGAGCTGTCTCTGTTTTGTTCACTGATAAATCTTGAGCACCCAGAACAGTGCTTGCCCCCAGGGGAAGATCAATATGTGACTGTTGGATGAATAAATAAATGAATGAGCAAGTGAATGAGATGAAATCCAGTTGCTACCAGAGGTGAGAACTGAGAACCAATGATAGAAAAAAACAGTTAGATATTAAAAGGCTGTATGTTATCATACCACAATTAAAAATAATAATAAACTGAGTGGATCTTCATACAAATTTCATCCTCTCCCCTGCTCCACAAAGGTTAAGAAAATCCTGGATGTTGCAATCTCCTTAATATCCCTAGACCTTTATTTACTAGGGTCAAACTCCTGGCATTTAACTAATTAATTAATTTATATATGCTGTGTATTGAATGATAACATTTTAGATATGAGAATGGAAGATGTCAGAAGTGTCAGCAGGCAAAAGATGAATTGATGGACCAGAATCAAATAATCCATGTCATACATAAATATTCAGCTCTTGACTGTTCCGGGATGCTTAAATATAGTTATTAGAATCTCAAGATGCTGCCAGCATTAATGTCCTTTCCCATGTGTTTCAAACCAGCCAAATTCATGCATGTTGCCAGTCATCTAGTAGGGACTATACAAACTCAATTTGATTTAATTCAAAACAATTTACGTTATTGAGCATCTACTTGATAAATTATTACGTGAGGCATTTTAGGGAGAGATATATGAAAAAGGCCTAATCCTGATAAATGTTGGCTCCTTGGTGCATTGCCTGTCTGACACATTGCCTGCAAGATGCCAGTGGCAGATAATTTTTTATCTTACAATTGTGGGGCTGGAAGGATAGGGGAGGAGACCTTTCTGTTGAATTAGTAAGGAGATAATCAAACCTGAGTTAATAAAGGACAAAGATATTGAATCTCAAAAAAAGTTCAATAGAAATAAAGAGACTTCCAATGACCTGGATGATAAGCAATTCAATCAAGAGAAAAATATGGAAAATAAAAACAAAATATGAAGGGGTGTTGAAAAAGTTTTTAAAAAGATACAAAGATTTTTTTAAACATTGTTTCTTAAACATAACTCTCAGTGGACAACCTTGATTTTATGTAAGATCAAGAGATGAGATAAAGAAAGAATATAGAATTTTTAGATGATGATAAATGGCAAAGAAAGATGAAGCTTTAGACAGATGAAGACAACAAAAGTCAACCTGGCTGGTGTAGCTCAGTGGATTGAGCACGGGCTGGGAACCAAAGGGTCCTGGTTCGATTCCCAGTCGGGGCACATGCCTGGGTTGCGAGTCAGGTCCCCAGTGAGGGCCATGTGAGAGGCAGCCACACATTGCTGTTTCTCCCTCTCTTTCTCCCTCCCTTCTCCTCTCTCTAAAAATAAATAAATAAATATTAAAAAAAAAAAGTCACCAGGTATTGGTACAAGTCCATAGGTAGTCCACCTATAATCAAGAGGCAATTTCTGCCCCCCCAAAACCACATAAGGTATCTTGGCCTGAGTATAACAGACACCTGTTGTGTGTTAGTTCTTGGCCCTCAGGAGGATGCCTGACCCATTTCTAACAGCATAGGACGGGTGTATTACTCGCGATGCTTTTGGCTGTAGTAAATGGGAAAACCAAATAAGCCTACTTCAACAATAAGAAAAAAAAAAGTATTACCTCCCATAGCAGAAAGTGAGAAGGTGGTTGGCGTGGATCCGGTTTCCAGGATCTGCAACCTCAGCTGCTCAGTACTGGCAGTGTGATGCACATTCCTTTTGCCTGTCTGATCTGCTGTCCTCTGCACGTGTGCTCACTCCCGTCATCCACAAGATCGCTGTGCCAGCCCAGGCCTCACATCCTCACACAGTACCAAAAGCCAGAAAAGAAGAGGGTATAAGGATGCCCTGAGGCCTCTTTTAAAGAGAAAACAAAACCTGAGCTGAAGCTTCCAGACCCTCACTTTTAGATTGGCAAGAATCCCATCAAATGTCACTCTTAAATCAATCAGTGACAAGAGGAATCAGGTTATCAATTGACTTAGCTTAATCAAGGTGTATCTCCAAGAGGCTGGGAGGGTGCAGTACTCCCCTAAGCCAGATCGATGCCTGAATAGAATCAGAGTTTTATTAGTAAGGAAGAGGGGTTTCGGAGAAAGGGTGTTGAGTAGGCAACAGTGGTGTCTGCTGTAATCTCTCATTTTTAATTTATACACAATAATATTCACTATTTGTGATGTGCAGGTCTATGGGTTTTGACGAATGCATAGGGTTGTAAAACACAAGGCAGAGAGAAGTGTATTACGAAGGGGTAGATGGATTTATGATCAACCAGCGTGGACTTACTATTGTGGTATAAACAAGCAAGAGAGAGTGAGTCGTGGTTCTCGTACCTCGTACCCTTGGCCCTTTCCACACTCCCAGGAGGACAGTCAGCCAATGCCCAAGTCCAATACGGGGGTAGAAACAGCACGCTATGGGGTTGCAAAAGGAAGAAACTCCCACTCTGGAGCTATGACGGGTCTTGTCCTGGTGACTGTTTATGATTCCCAGGGAGCTATGCAGAAAGCCACCTCTGATTGCTGCCCCGTAGTTGACCTGATTGTATCCTTTTGCTCCCCAGGACTGGCTATCTTTTGCTTCCTTTTGCCAAGCTGCTCGCCATCTCCCAGCTAGCTGGCTGAGGTAGTGCAGGTGCTGGGTCCAGACCCAGGGCCTGTTTTCAGCCTGAAGAGGGAGGCTGGATCTGCAGAGGGTCTGACTCTAGGGAGGACCGGAACGCTTCTAGATGGTGTGCTGCTAGCCTGGGTTTGCCTTTTGATTTTTACCATGGCAGATACCTGATGCTGACAGACTAGTGCAGGAGGCAGGCGTGGCCTCTGGAGCGAGGTTAAACACAACAAATAATATAGTGAAATAAAACAATGACTCTAATGAGAACAGCAAACACAGTAGCTAACATTCACAAACCCGAAGACTGTCCGCGAGAGCAGCTTTTCAGCCCCGCTCCACAATACTGACAGTGTTTAAGCCCCGTGAATGAGCCCAACTGTGGCTGACACCGGTCATCTAACCCGCGTTGCCTTCTCCCGGGGAGCTGGCGCCAGTGCTTGTCTGTAATTGCCCAGGGCCAGCGCTTGCCGGTAGACTGCCTTTGTGCAGAGCAGAAAAGTCTCCTCTTTCTCCTGATCCTTGTTTCCATCTATGAGGAAATCGTTGTTACATGCAGTAAGATTGTAATAATAGTCAACATACAGCTCCTTGGGTCATGAACTTTGAACAGGGCCTTTTGGGTTGCAGCCAGTTCTGCTGTAAGCGGTCGTCTCAGGACCCGTTTGGGGGTAACAGCCCTGTAGTCTCAGAAACGCGGCAGGCCCAGCAGTGCGAAGGTGTCTGGCCGTGTATTAATTTATTTGTCTGGCACTAGTGAATTGTTTACAATGTCGTAGGTGTACAGCTAAGTGGCACACGAGCATTGTGCCATTTAACGCCAACAAAATAACTGTGAACAGGTATTACTTTTACCCCTATTTGACAGGTGAGTAAGTGAAAATTGAGAGAGTCTGTATGGCTTGCCCTAATTCACACGGTTAGTAAGTGATGGCGCTCACCTCGGATCTCGTTTGGGCTGACACCAACGTTTCCGCTCTGCTTCTGAACACACGAGCACGTGTGCACGCACGTATATGGTGGTTTTTCACATCTAACAATTCTGTTGGAATTTATCTTGGTAATTCCAATAAATATTCATATGATCACATTTCTTTATTTTATGTATTTTTGTTGGGTTTCTCAGAAAAAGAGAAGCAGGCCCTGTGATACTTCAGGCGCTATTGAAAGATGATGATGTAAGCACATTAAAAACTGATAAAAATATTTAAATATTGTTTTGGGGAAAAAATCTCTTTTTAAATGAAATCACTGGACAACACAAATAACTGCTTTACCAGTAGAGGCGACGTGAACAGTGCTTCTGAGTCGCCTGTTCCAGTCGGGGACAGGCGTGCTTTTTCTCAATTAGGAGGATTAGTCCTCCAAATTGGAAGCATGTTGGCAGAGATTCGAGCCTGAGAGGCTGGTCTTTTGCAGCGATAATCCTTCTGATCTCAGGAGAGACAGCATGGCGGCTTCCTCTCAAACATATGCCAAAGAGAAACTTAGTGGCCAAAAACCAGGTTTTCTTTCTCTTTGGTTTCTGCAGTCCTGGGAGCATGGCTCTCGGCCCAACAAAACACTCTCCAAGTCCTGCTCTCCGTTGCTTCCTCTGAGGAGGCTGACTGGAGTGAGGGAGGGAGGAACAATTTTACCCAACAGCTTCTTGCTTGGTCCTCTGGCATGAAGAAGTCTTAATTGAACTGATTTCCTCTTCCTAACTAGATTTAGCAAGTAGAATTGCCTGTAAGAGTTTAACCTAGCATTTTCCTATGAAAGTCTCACCCTCCACATTGTCTGCCTTCGTCACAGCACGACAGCTGTAATTGCAGTGAAATTCGCATCTTTTCAAAGCGGAGGAGACATGCTCAGCCAGCGCCAGGTGGCTGGCTCTTCAATACGGCTGGATTCAAGAAGCATGTGCAAAGCGCTTTGCCAGCGACTCTCTGGTGATGATGGAAAGATGACTAGGACAGTCTGAGCGGGACCTCTGGACTCCCATGAGTCATTCAACAAATGAGTACCTACTCATTTATCGAGTACCTACTCTTTGCTAGGCACTGTTCTAGGCACGGAGGATGCAGCAATAAACAAAACAGACAAAATCCCTGCACGTTCTGGTGGGGGAGACAGACAACAAAGAAACAAATAAGTCAATGTATAGTATGATAGGTAATGATGAGTGCTATGCAGCAATTATTGTAATCTAGGAATATGTATTAAAAAGAAAAAAGAAAGAAAGAAACCCCCTCTGGTGCAAAGTGCTCTGGGATTATAATGGAGGAAGAAATTCATTAGAACAGAGGAGTGGAGATTTGTGGAAGAATTTGTACAAGTGGTGAGATTTACACTGGACCCTAAAGAAAGATTGGGCCAGATGAATATAACAACAGCGTGGGGAGGGAAGGCGGAAAATCTCCCACTGTGGAGCATTTCAGCAAAGGCCCAGGAGTGATGACAGGAGGAAGTAAAAGCACATTCAGAGGTGCTGACTAGCCGACTCCAGCCTCAGCAGTGCGTGGGAGGACAGGTGGAACAGCAACCTGGTCTGGAAAGGTATGGAGAGGCCAAGTGATGCCCAACTTTCACTGCGGAGTAGGGGTTGAGCTCTGCAGGCAGGGGGAGTCATTGGTTGATGTGGGAAGTGCTCTAGGCAGATGTGTTTGTGGATGGCCATGTGTCAGCCGGACGCGTCGTCCCGGAGCAGGAAGATACTTGGGGCAGTGTTGGTCCTGGTGGCTGGCACCTAGTGGGATTGGGACAAGAAGAGAATTAGGTTTCCTTAAAAAACAGATGGCTTTGTCCTATTACTCAGGTGTTTGCAGGTAACAAAACATGTGATATTGAAGTTCAAAGGCAGTAAATTAAGGCTCTGAGAGGTTCACACCTCAATCCTTTTACAGCTGTAGCTGAGCAACTTGGGAGCTGGAAAGCGAAAGATTTATCAATACTGCTTAATGATTTCTTGCACCAAACCTCAGTGAAGGCTTTATACAGGCATACCTCGGAAGACTGAGTTCGGTTCCAGATCACTGCAATAAAGTGAGTATCACAATAAAGCAAGTCATAATCTTTTTGTTAACTGAGTGCCTTGTCTTCAATTTGTTTAAAAAAAAAAAAAAAGGCAACATCTGCGAAGTGCGTTGAAGTGAAGCACAATTAAATGAAATGTACCTGTATTTAAAGAGGTGTAGCTTGTGTCTTCTCTTGACAAAGTGCAGAAGGATAATCAGACAAGTTTTGGAGAGGAATGAATTCCACCATCTTTACTCTCCTGATATTGCAGTTTGCCCTCATGGTCCATAGCATTACACAGCCCTCGTGAGAACAGAAGAAGCAAATACTTCAATGTCACAGTCATTCCCCAGCTGACGCCCCTTTGCTAACTCAGCTAACAAAAATATTTAGTTCACTTGAATTTAAAGAAGAAAAGGAAAACATTTTCCATTCCCTTGTCCTTTCTCTTCTTTCACATTTCCCTTCCCCGTATTTATTGGGCGCACTTCCATCTCCTCTCTTTGTTGGTGTTTACCGGAGTTGCTTGCATGGGGGGATTAGACATTTTTGCCAAACGCTGTGTGGAATGCGACTCTTTCCCCACCTTTCCTCAAAGTCTTGAGTGAAGTGTTCATTTCTCAGAAATGCTGTGTGGAGGCAGTATTTTGTTCTACTTCCCGGTGGGTGTGGGCCTGGCACAGGGCTGGCCTTGGGGTCACTGTACTGGCTACAGAAAGAGGATTCCAGGCACCTGCGTTCCCCTCCCCCGCCATTGGAAGGCCTACCCAGCCCTGGCTTTTTTCCTCTCCCCAGGGGTTAGTAGCGGAAATGTGAAACCAGTCGAGGAGGGCTGACAAAGAAATGGGTATTAACACTGATACTTTGAAAGTACAAAGGCTTGCCAAGACTTAAGCCCTTCAGTTGTATTCGAAGATCATCATTTCAGTCAGTCAAAACCACAGAGATGAAAATTCCAGAATCCTAATCCCATTTGGCTGAACCTGTATACCTTCTCATTGTTTGCTTTAGGTGTTTTTCCCCCTGAAAAACACATGGTAGTTAAAAAAAGGTATTGTTTTAAAATTGCTTCATGGGGTGGAATTGGGCTGCTTCAAAAGGGAACTGTAAGAACTACAAATAGTGGGGATTACTGCAATCAAAGGCTCCGCCCTCCAACTTAAGGGCACTGGTAGAGAGAATTTGAGTTGTTAGTCACACTCATTAAGAAAACAAACAAAACAGTGTTTTTGCTATTCTGTCTCTTCAGATGCTCTGAAGAAACCATCTGAAGCCAACGTATGATTTCGAAGCAGCACTTGGTGGGGCTTCAGAGCTCCACCGGCCTGCCTTTGTAAATGAGTTCTGGCACCGGTTCCAACGTGGGTATTGGTGGCGGGTGGTGTGGTGGGGGGCTTCCCAAACAACCGCCAAGCAATTCTCAAACACCATCTACCCAGAAATAGCATCGGACCCCCCGGATTAAGGGGTCAGTCCTACAAGGCTGCCCCTCCCCTACCCCTAACTTCAGATGCTAGTACAAGCCCAGGCTGTTGTTGCATATGCTTCTGACAGGCTATAAACCAAAGGTTCCCATAACCTCTTCATCGGGTTCAATTAATTTGCTAGCGTGGCTCACAGAACTCCAAGAACCATTTTACCTACTAGATTTCTGGTTCATTACAAAAGGTTACTACTCAGGGACAGCCAGGTGGAAGAGATGCCTTGAGCAAGATGCAGGGGAAGGGTGTGGAGCCCCCTTGCTCTCCGAGGGTGCCACTCTCCCAGCACCTCCAGGGACTGAACGCCCTCTTTAGGGATTAATGAGAGCCTCATTGCATAGACATGACTGATGAACTATTAATTCAACCTCCAGCCCCTCTCTGCTTCCTGGAGGTTCAAGGATGGAACCAAAAGTTTCAACTGTCTTAATAATAATAACATGGTTGGTTCTCCGGGCACCATCTCCTTCCTTAGGTTCTGTCCACAGTCACTCGTTAACATAACAAGGACACCTTTATTACTCTCAGCATTTAGATAATCCCAAGGGTTTTAGGGGCTCTGTGTCAAAAACAGGGACAAAGACCAAATATATATTTCTTATTATAAATCACAATGTCACAGTTTGACTCCTAGCTCTCCCTCTTTCTAGCTCTGTGATCTTGAGAATACGCTTCATCTTTCTGTGCTTCAGGTCCTCATCTATAAACGCAGCCACTAAGAGTACCTTAGCCATGGGCCTGGGGTGAGTGTCAACATCAACACCAGAAACACTCAGACCTGTGGAGAACGTTTGGGAGTTTATTTGGGTCAAACTGGCAACAATTGCTGGGAAACGAAATCTCAACAGATTGAGAAATGGTCTGGAAAAATGGCAGTTTTGCCCCTTACTTTCTACATTATAATCAAACGAGAAGGGGTACATGGAATCCATTGGTGATAGATTAGGGAGACAGGGAAAAGTAAAGCAAGGAACCCTCTGGAATGGAAAAGAAGTTAAATGACAGACACACTTCTTTCACTTGGCGGGTCCAGGATAGTTACCAGTCAACAATCGATCCTATAACAGGAACAATGAGGGGATTTGCGGTCTCTGCTCCAGTGCAGTGACTGTGCTTTGAGGCACCTGGACGAAAGTAAATTCCTTTACTATGGCAAACGCATGTTACACTGGATGCAAAAAGACGGCAGGCACAGTTAAGGCGAAGACTGACTTTTCTCAGAGAAAAACATGACCATAGGACATGCCTACAGGCTAGGAATTCTTTTTAGTTAAAGCTTGAATTTCAGCCACCCTTGTGGTTACTTCAGGT
The DNA here is from genome assembly GCA_004026765.1 of Micronycteris hirsuta. Taxonomy (NCBI): domain Eukaryota; kingdom Metazoa; phylum Chordata; class Mammalia; order Chiroptera; family Phyllostomidae; genus Micronycteris; species Micronycteris hirsuta. The sequence continues at coordinate 9,504 of PVJI01012033.1, read as the reverse complement.
CTCTGAGTCTGTAAGGATGCCACAGAGGCCTTCCCCCAGCTTATCAGGTCGCTATGTGGCCCCTTTCCTTCCCCGTGAGGATAAAAGGAATTAATTCCTGCAAAGCCATTAGAACGGCCTAGTAGCTGGTGCTGCACCTTTAGTAACATTGGTGCTAATGGACCCTAACAAAGATTCCTACATACTGTTATAAAACAAAATGCAACTGAGTAATTTTGAAGATCTCATTGGCTTTATTCAGTGAGTCATGAATCGGGCAGCATTCCATCTAGCAAACAGGAAGGAGCTCTGAGGAGCTGTACAAAATGGAAAACTTTTATGGACAGAAGGGGAGGGAAAAAGAAAGTTTCTAGAGAGGAGTGGATTCTTTCAGGCAAGATCGGCTTCCTTCGGGAGAGGGCGGGGCGCTGTCAGGCAGGTGACTGGTGCCGACCGAGGTTCATTCCAGACTGACTGAGTAAAGGTCACATTCCTGGTTGAGGCGGCAACTGCTGTTAAGTCTTAGTTGATTGATGTGGGGCTTAGCACAGGTGACATCATTTTGGGCCCTGTAGTTACTTTTTTAACAGTGCTGTGTGTAAACTCAGGTGAAATACCAGAGGGCAAAGGGGAAGCCTGGCTTCTCCTCAAAAGGAAAAAGAGCTTTCAAACAGAGGTCATATGAAGAGGGAAGACGCTTTCTAGAATCAATTTCTGAAATGGGGGTGAGGCTCATGGCTCCCACAGACTAGACAGAGTGTGGGGCAGACCTTACACATTCTCCTTTTCCACAATAATTGGTTCATTTGTGTGACACTTGCTTTTGCAGAGCTTATAGAGTACTGCTGACTCGGAAGAGTCGTGGGTGTACCCTGCAGGGACTTGGGTCTGAGTGCCATTTCAGAAGGCACTGATGACCCCAGGGGTGTCGCACGCAGCCCCCACCTATGGGCATCGGGCCGCACGTGTAGGGTGGCCTTTGGAGGGCAGCTTTGTCTCTCTCCCTCTCTCCTCTATCCCCTGACTCTCTCCCGGCCCACAGCAGCAGCCTCCGGTCTGGAACTCAAGGACATTTGTTGCATGCAATCATTTTACAAAGCTGGCTTATTTCCATTATAAATGATCATGAAATTGTGGTGAAGGAGAAAGGTAACCACATTTTAAGCTCCAAAAAGGCAGTGATTCATTTTTTTGTCCCTTTATTAAGAAGCCTAGTCTCAGTCAGATAATGTAGCAAAGTTTCACGCTGGGGCAAGTTTCCTCAGTCATGTTAAATTCATGGGGGAAATTCATGGGGGAAAGTTAAATTCATGGGGAATTCATTCTAGGACTTAGAACTGAAAAATAGACAGCTTTAACAACAGAAACGCTGATGTAAAGAGCAGGGAAAGGAGGCGTGTTCGAACCATTTAGGGGAAAAAATGGATAAAATGTTACTAATAAGCTCTGCTATATATTTCTTACCATTTTCTTCATCTAAAGGAATAATGAGATGAGATTTTAAATTCTGAATGATTATCCGACAACTCTCATCTCTAGAATAAATGATTGGCAAGGGTTTTATTTTGCTATTAACTTTACTCAAAACCCAAAGGACACAGGATTACCAGGGCCCAGAGGAGGAAATGAAATCTACACACACGCAGGCCATGAACAGCCACTTCCAGATTCCCTTTCATAAGCTGTGTGGACACTGCCCTTCTTTTCCAGTGGGGCTGCGGTGGAGATTGGCAGGGCCCCTAGCGCCTCCTTGAGGTGGTGCCCCATGCCCACCTTCATCTCTCACCATTGCTCCCCACCCCCCTCACTGCCTACCTGTACTGCAGTTACGCCAAACTGCCCACTGGTCCCAAATACGTGACATTTGGGGTCCTCTTTGTTCACCCACCTTTCCTATCTAGGTAAGTGTTGACTCATCTTTTTCTATTTTTTTCCATATTATTATTTTGCTTTTTAAAAATGCAGTTAAAGCCATCCATATACAGATAGTCCTATGGCTTCTTACCCATCTCATTCTGCCTAAACTTAGGTACGAAAATATGGAATGCTTCATAAATTTGCATGTCATCCTTGCCCAGGGGCCCTGCTAATCTCTCTGTCGTTCCAGTTTTAGTATAGGTGTTGCTGAAATGAGTCCAACTCAGCTTTTAAGCGTTCGCCTACATGCGACTTTATTCCAGAATTCTTTCCAGCCCCAAGCAAAGTTAGGGGCATCTTTTTCTGCTCTTCTCTAGTAGCCAGGACTGTGTGATCGACGGCAACATGAGTTCACAGTGCCACCCTCTCTAGTCACACAGAGAGGGCAGGGACTTACTCTCGGAAAGCTGCACCCGCTAGTCCGGGGTTCCCAACAGCAGCGTTAGTGACATTCCGGGCTGGAAAACGTCGTTGCGGTTGGGCCTGCCTTGTGTGTTGTAGGGTGCTTAACCTCGTCCCCGGCCTCCCCCTCAGTGTGACAGGTAAAAACTGTCTTCAGGCATTGCCCAGTGCCTCCTGGGGGACAAAGCTGCCCCTGCTCGGGAACCACTGCGATAGCCCCAATGCAGCACCTGATACACAGTTGGTGCTTAATAAACATTTGCTGATTAATAAATCATGAATAAAGAATAAAATTGAATAATGAATAATAATTATGGAAAAAATAGAAATAAATCATGCCCAATTAATGAATTAAAAACCGAGGGAATTAACAGATAAAAAAAAGACCTTACTATAGCTTTTACACACCCATCAAATCAAACTCGAAACCTTTATGCCGGCAGCCAGGTCTCTTTAGGAACTGGCTCTACTTTCTTTCTCTGTTTTCTCTCGTACACTTTGCTCACCTGTGGGCTCTTCCACATGACCATGCTTTGTTTTCTTCATGCCAACCCGAACTCTCTACTTACTTCAAGACAAAAAAAAACTTGTCTACTTCTAGAAGCCCGCCTGAATTCACGTAATCCAGTGATCTCCTTCCCTCACATTCTCTGAATATTTATGAACAGAATCTAAGATAGAAAATTGTAAGCATACATACACACATATTATATATGTATTATCTGTAATGTATATGCAATACACATCTGTATTCACACACGTATATTCTTTTCAGTCTCAGAACTACTTATATTTTTGTTTCAAACATCTCAGCTAGAAGAATCACTCCTTGATGGAAAGCTTACTCACGCTTTTGAGTCTTCCCTTCCCCTTCACATCAGCACAAGCTTTATGAACAACAGATGTCAAGCTTTTTGCCTGAAGTGAATATTTTCTTTAAGTGACTGGCAGGCGTGTGAAATCTGTGTAATTTGTGTGGTCCTGACATAGTTTTGTTTTTAAAAGGCATAGGGCTAACTCCTTAATATCTTGTAGTTTTGAACAAACTCATGTCAATGAGATTCTGCAAATACGAATAGAAGTAATTTGCAATGTTTTAGGATTTTTGTGAGAAGGCACTAAATGTGATAAACAATGAGAAAGACAAGAATGGCTGCAATTTGTCTTAACTTCCGGCTGTGCTCCAACTCTACCTAGGCCTCTTTTTTCATTGCTTGGTGAAACTGTATTGAAAACTTGGGCCTGCCTGGTGGACCCCGAGCTCTCTCAGCACCCAAGCACCCTTCAGCACCCCTCCTTCCTCAGGCAGACCCGCAGTGACCTGTACGTGCCTTTCCCTCCATGCCTGTCTTTGGAAACTTGCCCAACTTCTGTTCTCAGGATATTTCTTTCTCACTTTTTTCCTTGGAAAAGTTCTTATTTTACACAACAGTGGTCACCCTTGGGGCTTCTGATCCACAGCATTCAATGGCAGAGGAAATGGGTGACCCAGGACTTTGGCAGCATTGCGTCTGAGCTCCCATTTGTCACAGGGTAAACACAGAGTAGACCAGCTGGGATGGGGTAGGGTGGGGGAAGACATTCCCAGCGTCAGCACCGATTTTCACAACCCTTACTAAAAAGATGAAAGAATGCCTTTAAGCGCCGTAAATTGTGACTTTTGGCAGGACAGCCTCTTGAGGCTTGTCTCTCCGAGTTCCAAAGGTTCGGACTCTCCATTCATTCTTCTCTGCCGAACTTTCTGACTACCCTCTCCATGGCTCTCTCCTCCACACCCACCTGCACCCTCACACTAAATATACAAACCCAAAACCCTTCTCTTGACCCTGCCTCCTCCTATAGTACAATCTTGATTTATTCCACCTCATCACCAAACCTACGCTGGCCCCCACTGGCACTTCCACAACCTTGTCTCACTTTTGTACTCAGTTCACTGCAATCCCCTCTCTTCTCATAATGTACCCACGCTTTCTTAGAACTTAGGACACCCTAAAATTGTCCTAACTTATGGCCCTTCCTCGGAACTCCAGCTCTTTGGCTCTGCTGCAGTCTTTGGTGCAGCTGACCTGCCCATTTGAAGCTGTCTCCTGGGGTAGCTTTCAGTCTCTTGGTTTTTCTTATCCCTTTATTCTTTCTCAGACTCCTCGATGATGTTACTGTCCACTGTAGATGTAGGTCATTTCAGGGTTCCAGCATCAGCTTTTATTCTCCTCCCCCTTTAATGCTCTTCTACAGATGACTTATTTTGTCATGCCTTCAAATATCAATTAAATGGAGAAGCCACCAAATGCTTCTCTTGACATTTTTCATCCTCTGGAGGTTCCATCCCATGTTTTCAACTGTCTCCAGGTTGGCCGGTTACCAAGCATCTTAAACACATCGTGGCCAAAATCAAATTCGATTTCCTCCCTACTCCCACGCTTGCTCCTCTCTGTTCATCCTTCTATTAAAGACTATCTATTCCAAGCTAGAAAGAGAATTTTTATATAACTCGTCTACCTCACTAAATGCCGATGGCACTTCTGAAGTCTTTTGATGTGTCTCATTCTTTTCATGTCCATAGATGACCAAGAGTGAGTCTTCTCTGTTCTCATCCTGCTTTTGTGCATCGCTTCCTCTGTGGTAGGAATTCTTTGTGAAAGAACCAGATCTGACTGCCACTCCCCTGTCCCAAAAGGTCCTTGTTCTGCAGACAGTGGAGAACCAACTCCAAATTAAACCTAAAATTCAAAGTCCTCCATGACTGTAACTCTAACCATGTTCTTCAGAGTCTAATTTCTTACCACTTCATTGACAGCAGGGGATGGCCCGGCCCCACCAAACTGCATTCTAGTGCTGCATGTGCCATACGCTTTTTTTCCACCTGGTAAAATCCAACTACGGTGTCAGGGCTCAGCTCAGAGCTCCTTTGTGAAGCACCCTTGTCCTTGATCTATAAGCAGAACTAATCACTGCTTCTCTACCTCCACAGCACTTCCTTACAGTTCTGCTATACTGCTTTGTGACGTGGTGGTTTTCACGTTAGTCACTGAGATCACGGTGTCTGTGGCCCAGTGGGCTGCACAACATGTTTTCTTACCCATTGGTTGGCTTGCCATTAGCCTGGCTAGCATTTTGAAACTTACACACTCTGGCTCTCCTCAGTGCTAATATTCTATGATTTTGAATATTATTTAACTTCTCCATGTAGAGAAAATAGTGTACATCACAGGCTAAGATACTGGCATCGTGTATTGTTCATAGCACTCATGTCTTGACCATTGTTCAATATCTAGCACTCAATAATAACTTCGCAGGGGCTCAATACATGCATTGAATGAACAGATGAATTAATTCCTAGAAAACGAGGGAAGTTGACTTAAGTATAGGAAAAGTAGAGAATAAATCCCTGTCTTTCAATTTTTTAAAATTATTTTCTTGAAATAATTGTACTGAACTACACTTCTGCAACAATTGAAATTGCTTCCTTCAACTGCTATAGATAATTATCAGTTATGTATATTATAACGTAGTGTTCTCTGCTCCACAAAGCATTTCCTGAACAATACAAACGAGCACACACTGGCATGCTTAGAGTAGTTAGGTCCTAGCAGCAAGCTAGTTATCCTACAGAATATAGTCCCAGTAGCCTACACAGAATAGATTCTGTGCTAGCCTGAACCATTACTGCAAGGACCTAGACAAATATTTACCTTTCCCAACCAGGCAACTAACCAGCAGCCTCACCTGGGTTTAAATTATTAACTTCCAACTTCACCACTTCCTTCCTTCTCCAATACATCCCAGTCCTTTCCCCAATTTTATTTTTCATCTTTTTATATATATTACTTTTTCACTTACACTCCAATCCTATAACCAGAAAACATCAAAGAGTGAATAAACTGGATGGTTATTCTCCTCAATTAGGGCCAATACCTTAAATATTTTCAAACTTTCCATATAGGATCAAAGTAGACACCAACTGTGCTATTATCAATGCTCTTTTCTTTTATATAAATCAAATGGGCTTACATGACAATAACTGTGGTGATACAAACACCCGCATTTGCTTTAAAGTCTTTATTCTCCTGAATATAAAAGACAGAAGTCCTCTTAGGATATAACAGAGTTCTTTATGTGGAAACATTATTTTTTTACAAGTGAAAAAATAAATACCTTTTGGAATAAAGGCTTATATGCTAATATATGCCATAAAAAAGTAGAGTTTTAATATCTGACAAAATGTCTGTGCAAAGAAACAAATGCATAAACACATTACTGCTACATTAAGGCAATATGAAAAGTATACTCAGAAATCTCAGTAAAGTGACAGCGTAGCTTTCTAGCTTTCAGTTAGCTAGTATTGCACCCAATACAGTCATCCAGGTTTCCCGAAGTCCTAGAAAACCCACAAGCTGACCAACATCCAAAATGCCCAAGTGGGAGTGGAAAACATGATTAAGAATATAGAAACAAAAAACCTGAAACCCCTCTTAAGACATAGAGAGGGGACGACCAAAAGTTAATATTTAAGCATTTACCAAAAAAAAAAAAAAAAAAGCATACAATACCTAGGTACCTATAATAAGGCTGTACAAGGCTTGATGGCTAGGGCAAAAGCGACCCCACTGGGCGACGCTGGGGCAGCGTGCTGGGGGGGACTGAGGGGCCGCCCTTGTTTGCATGCCACCGAGCTTCCTCAGTGAGCATCGCTCTCCCTTCCCAAGGAACATGCTCCCTTTTCAATCTTAAAACAGAACATTCCACCAACTCAGGAGGCCCAAGGAGTGCTGATTACTCCACCAAAATCTTTCAGCCAAACTGGTAGCATTTTACAGTCGAAAGGCTTGGGGGTGAGGAGAGGGCGAGAAAGGAACAGGAAGCCACGGCACTGACTGACCGGTTTTCCGCCACCCAGGCCGGTCTAAATCTGACAACTTTGCCAACTTTTTAAAAGTCACAGAATTGATTTTTAAATCTGTTTGCCTTCCAATGACTCTTGAACAAGTTATAAAAACAGAAATGTCATTAAAATGTCTCTTTAAGAAAAATGTTTCCTATTGAAAATGTTCAGAGCTCTGTGACAGTACCAAAACAAAAACAAAACCAAAAATAAACCAAGAAAATTCTTCAAACCCAGTCTTACACAACTGGCTGCAGGTAGGAAGCTACCTTAGACTACATTATGGAGACTTACAACATCACTTCCTAAACGGTACCCACTTTTTGGCTATGGCACCACCTAATGACATCAGACATTTTACTTATTCCTTTACTTGATCACAAAAAGAATGCAAGTCCGAGGACGTGTCAGTGTCCCGAGCTCTCCCTGGTCCCCACCACTGGCGGTGCTGATGGCATGTTTTGGTGGTGAGGAGTGTTGTATTCTTTTTCTTCTTCCTTTTTTTAAAATGGTGCATGGCAGATGGGTGTTGGAGTACTTATTTTCTCCACGATCTATCATTTTCACAGTTTATAAGAGTGCAGTTCATGGAAACACGGCCTGTCCAGTACGCGCACGACAGATCAGATGATGGCCAGGTTGAGGAGACTGGTGTGAGTGGGAAGGTAGACGTGCTGAACGTGCTCCACCCGCGATCTGCACACGGGACACGACTGCAAAAGAGAAGCCAACAGTACCTGTCAGGGGACCTTCGATCTGTCTCGCCAGTGTTCACCTGTGGCACCTATTACATTCTGCACTCTGTTTTCTAAATAAGTCGTGGTCACAGTGATTTCTGGCTTTCAATTGGTGGAGATCTTTGCTTCCTAACCTGTTTGAAAGTTTACACTTTACAAGAGGTTAAAGGCAAATATTATAAAAAAGGATAAACGGAAGGAAAGGAATTAGGTTTTTTGTCAAACGCTAAACAAGGCATGATGAGTATCCTGCAGACTTCTTGTGGTGCAGTGAGGCTGTGGGCCCCACCCGCGCAGATCACAACTCTGTGCCGTGACGCAGGATGTTCTTCCTGAGACCGTATGTGCTGATCAGGGGCTGACTCTGGCCAGCGTTACTGGCCTGATGCCATGTGGCCAGCAAGTGTGGCTCTGCTCCTAGTCACGGGCTGCTCAGGAAGCATGGCTCCTCCTTAGCCACAAAGGGAGCCTTGGGCACAGGGTGGAAAAAGAGAAACCCATGACCACTTGTGGGGAAGTACTTGTCACAGCAGCACGACCTACTCTGAGGAAGGACACAGGCATTCTGTTGGCTCATTATGCAGCTCTGAAACCGGCTCTGCCGCTAGCACTTTCTGAAGGACGAGATGTTATTTAGGGCTAGTTTTATTTAAGACCATAGTGAAATTTAGCAAACAGTTCTGGGAAATGAGGATGAATTGGAGAAATTATTCAATTCTTAAGAGGAACTGTAAGTGCAAAAAAGGAAAAAAAAATACTATATATGATGTGATTTTTTTTTTGTAATATTAAAATGAGTCTGACTTGCTAACTTAAAGCCACTCCAAGGGGCCCCTAGAGGCAAATGTATTAATAAAATAAATTAATTACAAATAATCACGTAGTCAATAAACTACCCATGGATAATTGAGAATTAACTAAACTTTAAGTATTCTTTCTCAAATACAGGGTCCAGTACAAATAATGCCCCCTTTTTACTACAAAATTGTAAGCATGTAATTCTGTAACCTAACAATATCACACTGAAGCACACATATGACATTTTAGGTGAAATGTTCCAATTAAAACTATAAATTATTACGCCCATATTATTACCCTACCAAACCACAGGCAAGAGCCCTTACTTCTGCCAGACCCTGTACCGTACGTAAAGACCATCCTCTCAAGCGTCAGCAAATAGGAAGCAACATGAGATGGAAGAGGAAGGCCTGGCAGCCCCCAGGGGGCCAGGATTATATCCTCGACTCAGTCACTAACTAGATGCACTAACCTGGTGAATGGAAGCCTTGCTTCCAGCTCCTGAAAAAAGTCTAGGGTTTAGAGTAATTATATTGTGGAAAATAGAACCCTAGTCCAAAATGTTTCAAAAGGGCAATGCCTTTCCAGTCAGCAAATACACAGGCCCACCCAGGTGCAGGGGGACACCGTGGTTTGTGCGTTAGCGAGCCAGCGCCTGGCAGGGAGCAGGGACTCCCTGTGAAGGGAGGGGGGGTGAGGCTGCCAGGGGAAGAGCCAGCAGACGCCGCTCACCTGGAGCTGGGCGGCGCAGCCCTCACAGCACACGGTGTGCCCGCAGGGGCAGAAGGC
>PVJI01012032.1:0-53382 GCA_004026765.1 Micronycteris hirsuta | reverse complement strand
CTGTTCTATTTGTTTGCTTAGTTTTTTTTTTAGATTCAGCTGTGAATTTATTGCTATTTTATTATTCATAGTTTTGATCTTTTTCTTAAGTAAGTCCCTTCAATATTTCATATAATAGTGGCTTGGTGATAACAAACTCCTTTAGCTTTACCTTATCTAGGAAGCATTTTATCTGCCCTTCCATTCTAAATGATAGCTTTGCTGGATAGAGTAATCTAGGTTGTAGGTCTTTGCTTTTCATCACTTTGAATACTTTTGCCAGTCCCTTCTAACCTATAAAGTTTCTTTTGAGAAATCAGCTGACAGTCTTATGGGAACTCCTTTGTAGGTAACTGTCTGCTTTTCTCTTGATGCTTTTAATATTCTCTCATTATCTTTAAACTTTGGCATTGTAATTATGGTGTGTCTTGGTGTGGTCCTCTTTGTATCCATCTTGTTTGGGATTTGCTGTGCTTCCTGGACTTGTATATCTATTTCATTCACCAGATTGGAGAAGTTTTCTTTCATTATTTTTTCAAAAAGTTTCCTATTTCTTTCTATTTCTCTTCCCTTTCTGGCACCCCTATGATTCAAATGTTGGTAAGTTTGAGGTTGTCCCAGAGGCTCCTTATCCTGCCCTTGTTTTTCTTTGTTTGTTTGTTTTGTTTTGTTTTTTATTCCTTTCTTCTCACTGTTCTGATTGAATGTTTTGTTGTTGTTGTTGTTTTTCTTTCTTATGTTCTAAATCATTGATTTTATTCTTGGCTTCATCCATTCCACTGTTGATTCCTTGTAAAAAAATTTTTTATTTCATTTAGTGCAACCTTCATTTCTGCCTGGGTATTTTTATGCTGTTGGAGTACCCAATGAGTTCCTTGAGCATCTTAATAACCAGTGTTTCAAACTCTGCATCTGATTGATAGCTTATTTCCATTTTGTTTAGTTCTTTTTCCAGAGTTTTGTCCTTTTCTTTCATTTGGGCTATATCTCTTTGTCTGCTCGTTTTGGCAGCCTCCCTGTGTTTATTTTGAATTATTAGGTAGAGCTGCTTTGTCTCCCTCTTTTAGTAGTGTGGCACATTTAGAAAAGCACATGCATAAGTTGGATTGGGCAGATCCTTCAGTAATCGCCAGGGCAGGGCAACCATGAGAACCAACTTGATGGAGTCTCAGTTATGGTGTCACAGCTCTGTGGCTCTGTGTGGGTAGGGTTCAGAAAAGGGACAATGGCTGTTGCCTGGCCTCTGGAGTTTTGTTCAGGAAGAAGCTGTCCCCTGGCACTAGCCCTGAAGCCAGACTTCAATTTCTCCCCATGTGCCAGTGGTGCCCTTCAAGCTGCTGCCCCAGTGCTGGAACCCAGAGGGAGTGAGTCTGCCTAAGTCCTAAGTTCATTGAAGGCCCTTTAAGAGGCAATGCCTGAGAATCCCACAGTTTCTTCTTCCACTCCAACACCCACTGGCTTCCACAGCCAGAAACTATGGGGACTGATCTTCCTGGCACTGGAACTCTGGGCTGGATAGTGTGGTGTGGGGCTGGGATCCCTCACTCCCAAGGTATCCTTATTGATTTTTATCCACCGCGTGTGGGTGTTGGACTACCCATTCTGCATGTCCACATCTTCCCCCTCCTACCCATCTAGATGAGTGTGACTTCTTTAATTCCTTGGTTGTCAGACTTCCATATGGCTCGATTTTCTGACAATTCTGGGTAATAGTCACTTTGTAGTTTAGTTGTAATTATTGCTGTGGTTGTGTGGGGAGGTGAGCCATATTTACCTATGCCTCCATCTTGACCAGAGTCTCTCCTTGAAACATCTAATATTTTTTATCGGATTTCACTCATTATGTGCTGAATATCTTTGCCACTTGAAGAATAAAATTCCTGAATTTTTTTTAGGGATAGGAAATTAATCCTTTTGTGTCTTGCTTTTTCAGGTTTGTTACATGGGACGAGAGCAGTATTTATCTAGGATTAACTTTATCCACTACTGAGGCAAAGATTCTCTGAGTGCTCTATGTTATACTCTGTTAATTATGAGATTTTTCACTCTAGCTTGTAGGAAAAGAAATTATCCTCAGCCATGGGGATTGTTCTTTTAATCATTTTAATGCTACTCTTTCCAGCCGTAGTTCATGTTCTCGCATGCACTCACTGATCAGTATCCGGCTGCACACTTGAGGGGGATCTTCAGAGATTTCTCTTTGTGTGCACCTTTACTGCTCTTACTCTGTCCTTTGAACTTTAGACATCTTTCCTAACCATAATTCTAGCTTTATCTCATCCCCCAAAGAAACCTCTGGGCACTGCCATCATTTCCCACTTAACAACATGGCCTGGAAACTTTCACTTGGCTATACACTGAGGAATGTAAGGGCTTATCTCATTTGTTTCTTGTCTCCCATAAATTATTTTCCTGTTGCCTGATGTCCAGTTTCTTTAAAATCATTTTTCTTATATTTTGACCATTTTTTTCTTAGTTGTCTCCGATGGGATGGTAAAGTCTGGCCTGTGATTTCGTCCTGGTTGTAAACATAAATGTCTCTCTTATTTTCAAAGTCAATTCAAGTTGTGTTTCTGTCATTCCATGCTAATTACTTTATTTTGGATTTTACTGTGCTTGAATGCTGATGTGGGCATAAAATACTGAAATTCTAAAAATGCAACAATGAACATACTTCACTTTCAAATTGTAATAGCCACAATCCAGTAACCTACCCTTTTTAAAATAAACACTTACATGTGCATTTAAAAGAATTATCTAAAGCAAAAGTTAAGCACTTTTTTTTCTTTTTATATGTAATATTAGAAAAATAATTTCTGATAAGGTTCCGAATTGTTATAGGTTTTCACTAAGGATAAGTTAGTTGGTTTTTTTTTTTTTTTTTGGATGGGACAATTTCTTTGAAGTCCTTTCTCAAGACTAATAATTTTTGAGGTCCTTTCCAGGGTCTTTTACACTCTGTAATACTAAAACTTGCCTTGTTGCTAATTTTTGTACTCTCACATATAATTTTTCTTTGCCGTAACAACTCTAATACAATGCATTTTTAAGTTTTGTCTATGTCAACATGAAGCAAATAATTCCAAAATTTTACATTAAAATGTTAAATTTTCTTGTCAATATTCACATTACTATTGGACTTGTAAATATAGTAAAGATAGAGGAGGAGGCTTCTCTAAACAGTAAGCCAATGTCCAGAAATATCTACCAATAATTATAATGTAAAGGGCAATCCAAAATATATTTTCTATTTAATAGATACTAGATTAACACAGAATAATAATCAACACTTGAGTATTTTGATTGCCAAGCAACTCTACTTACAACCAAATCCGCTTCACTGATTTCTCTTCTTTCCTTTCTCCCTTCCTCCCTTGCTCCCTTCCTTCCTTCTTTCCTTCCTTCCTTCAGTTCTTCCATTTATACATTCATATTTAGGGGGATGTTGGGATAATGGCTAAATTATAATGATAAATGAAATTGGTAAAGTGGTGCCTAGTAGATTTGCATTTTAACAGAAATAAAAGTGGAAAAGATTTACTTTAGATAATTTCTCCCCCCACCTTTTTTTTTCAATTGATGGTGCTAGGAATGATTTTAAACTCCTGCTAATATACGTATCACAAATACATACACAGAGAAAAAATTCACAGGAATTACTCAGATAATTGAGGCCTTAAATTTTCCACTTTTATGTGATATTTCAAGATTTAAAAAATAGCTCAAGATTGTTCAAGTGTAAATTATTGAGGTCTGTGTCTCATCTTAACTGTGCTTTGTGCATACATATATATCTTGATTATTTATCGGGGTCCAATTTTACTCCAGTCATGTTAAAGTTTTCTAATTGATTTGACTGGTGATCTCATAAATTTCTTCATATATATTTTCACCCAGGCAGTTATCAGATACTAAAATAAACTTTCACAAATGACAAATCTGAAAACTTTTTTGTTTTGATTAGTGGCTAAGCTGAAACAGACTTTGGATTTAATTAGCTCTAAACTTGGTATAAAGTGTATGTGCGCATGCTCATGTTAATATATTTTTTACAGAAAATCTCTAGTCTTATACTTTTTTTCAAGTTTTCATCCGCCAAGCAGCTTTGTGAAACAGATGCTGTTTATTATGTCTTTGCCTTCTCCAAGCTGATGCTAATTTTAGAAGTCAATGGGAAACATTAACTCTAAAAGCTAAAAGCCTTTGTTAAATTAAATGTGACAAAGAAGAAATCATAATATCACAAGCGTCTATTGGAAATATATATACTCATTGGTTCTTATATAGTCTTCTTTCTGCAAAGATCTATATTTATGCATGTTCCTTGTTTGCTTCCTTAGAAATCTATAAAATATATCTATATCCATCAGTCTGACAAATGTATTACCTTATACACCAAAGGAGAATTTTATCAGGAGAATTTTAATAGCCTGTAGCTATTGAACACAGCTGGTGACAAACCATTTCTGCCGTTATTGACCACGGCTTTAAAATAGCTTTCAGTACAGCATTCAAGAGAATCAGAAAAATTGGATACAATACAGATTTTTCATTTAAAATAAGGTACAATTTATAGAACAAAAATGCAGATGTTCTCAGCATAATTGCTAAATTTAAATTGCAATTAATTAAGAAATCTCATAATTCTTATATCTGACCATCTGAAGAAATATTTAAATTTAAGTGTAGAAAAAAGATGTTATAAAATTATAACACTCAGGGAACTAGAAGAGGTTTAGTAACTCTTACTCCAACCCTTCACATTAAAAGTACAACTGTAATCTCAAAGTTCCCAAAATGTTTTCTTTCACTACGTGTATAATTCTTTAACGTATTGTTTAATCTTCTCACACACACACACAAATCCATGATGCAGGTAATCTTAGCAATTTTCTACTAATAAGAAAACTAAAGCTTGGATAAAATTAGTATATTGACCAAGTATATACAGCAGACATTTGAACTAGGACATTTCTACTAACAAAGCTTTTTTTTGTTTTTCTTTTAATTACACAATATGCTCTCAGTTAAGTAGTAGAGGGTTGTGATATAAATGAGGACTTTAATTTGGTAGGTTGTATAAAACCAAGGACTCAAATATTTCCTGGCACATACTTAGAATTAAATAAAATAATGGATGAATAAATTGAACATCAAGAAGAAGAGATACACTTGTGCCCTGGCTGGTGTGGCTCAGTTGGTTGGGCGTTGTCCTGTAAACCAAAAGGTCACAGGTTTGATTCCCAGTCAGAGCATGTACCTAGGTTGCCTGTTTGGTCCCTGGTCAGGGAACATACGAAAGGCAACTGATTGCTTTCCCTTTCATAGATCTCTCTCTCTCTCTCCCTCCCCACCCCTCTTTCCCTCCCTTCCCCACTCTCTAAAGTCAGTGAGTATGTCCTCAGGTGAAGACAAAAAAAAAAAAAAGAGAATGAGGAAGAAATACACTCCTTGCACTTAATAAAGTTTTCCATTCTTGTCCTCCTCTTGCCTTTCTTACTCTATAGTATTTAATAATGCAATATATCTTTGTAAGAAAATTAATACAGAAGTTCATAATAATGGTTATCAAGCACCCTATGTATTTATAGCACAAGTTATGAATCCATTTTATTTCAGAGTATTTTCAAACCACTATGCTTGACAAATTGCCTTGCATTTTCAGAATTAACAACTAAGAGAGTTTGTTTATAGATTTTTATGGTAATAAATGCCATTTAAATGTCTGCCATCAACTGCAATATTGCACTGAGATTTTAGTAAAATAATTTGTTTTCACTTTCTATTATATTCTTTAGAGTGCCTTAATAGAAATTCCATTATGACCTTCTTGAAATTTGGTTCAAATTAGATCATAAAGCCAGCTAACCATACTAATTAGAAGTACTTTTGTACTATTTCAAAAGTGAAACTGCATTTTAAGTGCTTATTTTTGTGTTTTGAATATGAAGAGTAGATATAATCTCTTATTTAAAAAAAGAAAAAAATCCTGATTGACTTCTCTTCTTTTGAATTTTCTGACTATAATTTATTTCTTTTCTAACCAAATACCTATCTTAGGGATAATCATTCCTTTCAAATAATTAAATAATTGTATTTGCTCAGGTGTATTTTATTCAATAATTCCAATCTTAAAACTAGATTTTCATACATTCACTTATTCATTTATAAAATATTATTAAATACTATAAGCCACCTCTGATGCTAGATTTTAAGAATGCAATGGTAGATCAAAATAGACATAGTCTTATTTGAGTTGATTAAGAAGATATTAATCAAATAATGATAGAAATGTATTATGATAAATTATGTCAACTGCTTTGAACAAAAAGCACAGATGTTCCAGGAACATAACATCAGGAGGCATTATCTGGTCTGGTGTGGAATGGAAAAATTGGCCTGGCAAGTCTTCTCTGAAAATGATGTTCACACTAATAATTAAAAAAAAATGTGTAAGAATTAATTAGCCAAGAAGATGGGAAATAGTAAGAATAAGAAACTGTATAAGCAAAGGCCCATGAGGTGAAAAAGACCATTGCCATGCCTTAGAAGAAAAGAGAGGGTGACTCTGAGATGACCCGAGAGAGGTAAAGAGAGGTCGGATTACAGAGGACTTTGAGGTTATCCTAAGTTTTGGCTTCTGCACTCCAAGAGCATTGGGACACCATTGAAGAATCATACCAAACTGAGATTAAGTAAATATCTAGACTTTTTTTTCCTTGTAAGGTGAACCATCTCACAATCTAAAAAAAGAAATATTCCCTTTGGCGATAAACTTTAGAAGTTGAACATGGCAGAGTCTATGTTCCATCTTGGAGTATAATATTGGACTATCTTTCCATAATGAATGAATAATGATTTAGGACCCTCAAAACACAAAATTCACTGCTAGAGTATGACTTAATAAATATTACTATAGATTTGCTCTATGATGGCTATAGAACATGAGCATTCTAAACTAAATTCTATCACAGATAATCGATTGGCCCTACTCCCTATTACCTTGAGAAATGTGACTCTCAATGAAGATCCAATAGAGTAGTTAATCAGAATCTAAAAGGGTAAGTGTTAAGAATCTGCCCCCTACAGATACTTGGACTGGTTCTTACTCTTCCCTGAGAAGTTATTTTTTATTTATCTAATATATCTTTAAAAAAGTTTTCCTAATTCTTTTCTTTTTAATCTTCTGAAACTATATTCCCTCTGTTTATTTTTTCTATATTTTAATCTGATCTTGACTTCTCATTTCACTAATTTTCTCACTTTAATTTTTTAACAAAATATTCCATGCAAATGCAATGTTAAATAAAAGTTTAAATACCATTTAGTGCCAAAGGTTATATTAAAAATATTAGTCTCTTCTTTCTACTCTCCTATCCAACCTTTCGTTCCCAGATACAAAAAAATTAATTATTTAACATTTTTTAATTGCCAAATTTTTAAGTAACAAGTATATTGATATGGTATATTCTATGTACAGTAAATATCAACTTCATCTTTTCACAACTGAAGACTTTGTCACAAACTGTGTTTTCTTCCTATATTATACTACTTATATATTTATAATATTTTACTGTAGTAAATAATTGCCTCATTTTTGCATTTCCATTTGTGCATAACTTTCATTTACCTCTTTTTAGCCTCCTAAATTGCTTCAGTACATTCAATTGCAATTTTTCAATTTGGGGGGCATTTCTGGCTGGTTTCAGGACAAATAGGTTTGTTCCTCCTGTAGAATCTTCTACCCGCAGATGCTTAGGTTTGACTGCTGTAACACATGCACACACATGTGTGTCATGTGTGCACACCCATGCAAACATATTGGACATCAATACTTGTCTTCATTCCCTTCAGGTGCTCTTCTCTGCTACCAGAGGCTGGAAGCTGGCTGGAAATGGCATTTTCCAGAATCCTGTAGTAGCAGTGTTCTAATTTAGGTTCCACCAATGAGAGCCACGTGTCCAAGTTTTTCAAATGGAAGAGAAGCAAAAATCATCATTGTGGATGCATGGGTTTTTAAAATTACAAACGTGAAGTGTGGCCCATTGTATTCTGGCATTCTAGTACAGTCGTGCACTTCAGTGCTGAAGGCAATTGAGTCCTGATTTTCCCTTATTATTACAATTTTCTCATTTCTTTAAATGGTTAATGTAATGGATTGTCCTGAATTTCACTTCCCTAGACTCTTAAACATTAGGAACCCCTACTTCCCTCTATTAAATCTCTGAATCAAAATTACAATTTTTTTCCTGTTTGGTGATTTCTCAGTATTTCTACCACATTTTCATGTTATATATTGTGCTTTGCTTTTTACAAATAATTACAAATTTTATCAAAGATTAAATTTATTTTCTGGTTCTCAAACATTTTTTAACATTTAATCTTTATTATATTTTTTCATTACCACTTAGTCACCTTATATCCCCGGCCCCCTCAGCAACCACCACACTGTTGTCCACGTCCATGAGTCCTTTTTCCGTTTTGCTCAGTCCCTCCACGCCCCCCCCTAGTTGTCCTCTGCTCTGCTTCTATGAGTCTGTCTCTTTTTCTTGCTAGTTCTGTTTGTTCATTAGATTCCACAAGTGAGTGAAATCATATGGTATTTATTTTTATCTGACTGGCTTATTTCACTTAGCATGATGTTCTCCAGGTCCATCCATACTGTTGCTAAGGGTAAAATTTTCTTCCTTTTTATGACCAAGTAGAATTCCGTTGTGTAACAGTTCCATAGTTATTTTATCCACTCATCTATTGATGAACATCTAGGCTGTTGCCATATCTTGGTGATTGTTAATGATGCTGCAATGAACATAGGGGTGCTTATGTTCTTTCAAATTAGTTTTGGGTTCCTTTGGATATATTCCCAGAAGTTGGATTGCTGGGTCAAAAATCAGTTCTATTTTTTATTTTTTGAGGTGTCTCCATACTGCTTTCCACAGTGGCTGCACCAGTCTGCATTCCCACCAACAATGCAAAAGGGTTCCCTTTCTCCACATCCTTGCCAGCAATTGTTGTTTGTTGATTTATTGATGATAGCCATGCTGACAGGTGTGAGATGGTATCTCATTATGCTTTTTATTTGCATTTCTCTGATAATTAGTGATGTTGAGCATCTTTTCATATGTCTGTTTGCCATCTGTATGTTTTCTTTAAAGAAGTGTCTATTCAGGTCCTTTGCCCATATTTAAATTGGGTTGGTGGGGATTTTTTATTTATTTATTTATTTATTTTTTGGTGTTGAGTTTTTTAAGTTCTTTATAAGTTTTGGATATTGACCCCTTATCAGATACATTGGTGAATATGTTCTCCCTTTCTGTGGGTTGCCTTTTATTTTACTTTGCTGTGCAAAAACTTTTTAGTTTGATGAAGTCCCATTTGTTTATTTTTTCTTTTGTTTCCTTTGCCTGGGAGATATATCTTATAAACAATTTCTAAGAACAATGTCTGAGATTTTGCTGCATATGTTTTCTTCTAAGATTTTTATGGCTTAAGTCTTTGATCCATTTTGAATTTATTCTTGTGTATGGTATAAGAAGGTGGTCTAGTTTCATTTTTCTGCATGGATCTGTTCAATTTTCCCAACACCATTTATTAAATAAACTGTCTTTAACCATTGCATGTGATTGCTTCCTCTGTTGAATACTAATTGACTATAAAGATGTGAGTTTATTTGTGGGATCTCTATTCTGTTCCATTGATTTTTGTGTCTGTTTTTATGTCAGTACCATGCTGTTTTCATTACTAGGGCCTTGTAGTGTAGTTTGATATTAGATAGCATGATTCCTCCAATTTTGTTCTTCTTTCTCAGTATCACTATAGCCATGAGGGGCCTTCTGTGGTTCCATATAAATTTTTGAAATATTTGTTCTAGTTCTGTGGAATATGTCATTGGAATCTTGACAGGAATTGTATTGAATCTATAGATTGTTCTGAGTAGTATGGACATTTTAATGATGTTAATTCTTCCTATCCATGAATATAGTATGTGCTTCCACTTATTTGAACTTTCTTCAATTTCTTTCTTCAGTGTCTTATAATTTTCCAAGTATAGGTCTCTTACATCCTTGGTTAGGTTTATTCCTAGGTATTTTACTCTTTTCTGAAGCAATTGTGAATGGGATTGTTTTCTTCATTTCCCCTTCTGTTATTTCCTTATGGGCATATAAAAATGCAACTTATTTCTAAATATTAATTTTGTATCCTGCTACTTTGGTGAATTCATGTGTCTGTTCAAGTAGTTTGTTCAAAAGTAGTTTCAAGTAGCTGTTAATCTAATCAATCTGTGATCAGCAGTCAGGCTTAAGCACCTCAGAGTGGGGCAGAGTGATTTTTGCCAGCCAGGGCTATTGCTTCCCCTCAGGCTGATGCCATTCAGAGAGCAGTGCTCTGCCTGGGAAAAATGGCCTCGGCGGTATGGAGAATGACTCCGCTCATGGATCTTGCCTACTGTTCCCTCAGTTCTCTTCCCGGAACCTCCAATCCCAGACTCTCCTCAGATCTGTAGCCCTCCCTTTGTCGGCTCTCAGGGTAAGTGTCTGCAAATGAAATTTTGTGTGTTAGCCTTTTGAGAGGCTCTCTGAGTCTCCAGCCGTCTCTCGTCATCGCACCCTGGCTGACAGAACCCCCGATGCTTTTCACAGCTGGATGTTATCTGGGTTCCTTTCTGGCCCTGGTGCTATAGGCTAGGAGCCCAGCTTGGGTTTTAGACCCCACACTTCAAAGGGTTCCCCTCAACTGAAATCCTTCACCAGGACTTCAGTGGCTGAGAACCCAGCCAGCCCTCTCGTGTCTCCTCCACACTCCCTACCAGCCAGGTTGTGGCGAAGTGTTTTCTTCTGTCTGTCGAGGTTATAAGACTTTTCTGCACGTAGTTCCGTTGGTCATTCAAGATGATTTCCCCACAATTTAGTTGTAGTTCCAGATTGGTCCTGGGAGGAGGTCAATGTAGCTTCTTCTTACTCCTCCACCATCATGGATCCTTAAACTTTAAAAACATATTTTAGCAATGAATTATTCAAAGGTTAACTGAATACCAGCTCTGTGCCAACTAAGAGAACATTAAAAAAGCTATAAATCTTTTCTTCACTCACAGTATTCATTAAGCCCCATATATAAAAAATAAAGTGGTAGATCAGGTAAAAGTTCCAGTAAGTACTGAAGGAATTGGTGGAGTAAAGAGAAGTCAGTCTGCTCAATTCGTAGTCAGGAAACACTTCAGAGAGCAGCTGGGGCTGAAACTGGGCCCTTGATAAAAGTACTGTTGGCTTAGGTAAGGAGAAGGAGGGGCAGGAAAAGTGGAAAAAGTGTGAGCCAAGCCTTGGAGCTAGAAGTAATTATAGTGAGTTAGAATTGGTGAGAATGAGATGGAAAGAGAAGTAATGATAGGTCACTCAGATACATGAGGGCCGGACTACTGATGGCCTGAGGAGCCAGGCCAAAAATACTGTTGTAAGAAATGGAAATTGAGGATTATCAATCAGAGTAGATGGCATGGTAAGAGTATATTTTGAGAAAACTGGTTTACACTCTGAATTACTTGTCACTGATGACAGCTATGCCTCAAAGTTTGTGGTTTCATTTAACAAGTGTTAAAGTTTACAGCCAACAGAGAGGCACAGCTAGTCGGTGTGGGTCAGGCTCCTAGAACTCCAGAGGTGCTATTACATAAAGTAAAATGTGCAATGGGAACGTGGGCAAAGAAAAAAAGAACAAAAACAAAGACATTTGTCTTGCTCTGCGTGTCCAAAGACACATCCAAGAAATCTATGGGACTTCAGAAACTAGAGGCTAAAATACATTATAACTTGGTTCTTTATTGCCATAATGGCTACCATACCAGTTGTTTCTATTGCATCTTTTCAACACAAACAACTCTACACTCCCTAATAGACTATTCCTTTGTCCCTAGAGAATCCCCTCTCGTGTCCATGAGAGCTATCATCATCAGCATCATATTTACTAGCTCAAAAGATAGAACACACAGAGGTTTCTAACTCCTGTTAGGAATTCAGGAATATAAATCAAAATGGAAAGAGATGTATCAAAGATGTAACAAGAACTTTGAGTCTAGATAAGAATAAAAGAAAGAGGCAAAATAGAGCTACTGCACATTGAAAGATGAGGTCCTACATTTAGTTTTACTCATGCTAATTTGCAGATATTAGATGACAGCAGTATTTCTAACTACAGTGCTTCCTCACCTGCCGCGGGGTCACATTCCAGAGATCCCTGCAATAGGTGAAAATCCGTGAAGTAGTGGTGTTATATTTATTTTATTATTTACATATATTTTAAGGCTTTATAAATCCTTCCCACGCTCCTATAAACCTTTCCCACTCCCTTATTAACCTTTCCCACACTCTTATAAACACGTCATATGCTCTTAAACACTTTCTACACTCTTAAACCTGCATAATTTTAATCCCTCAATGTAGCAAAAACTCTGTGATATAGAATTAGATATATTGTTTTTAAAAAACCTTCAATACAGTAAAGCCACAATAAGTAAACCGCAATATAGCGAGGGGCGACTATATAATCATTTACATTTGTCCTAGAAGATGGAAGAGATAATGGAAAGAAACATTGTGATAGGTAGATGGAAAGAGATTATTCCAGAATGATGATTCACAATGAATGCCCAATACTCACTTTTTCAGAACAACTATTTTGTAATGCCTATTTACTATCTTGAAATCAAATCTATAGATTATGAAACCTACCTATAACCATTTTGAAATTAATATAATAGAAAGTAGCAATAAAAAGAAGTAATAAAATATAATAAAATAATATGCATCTCCACATACAAGTGCTTAGGCAGGGAAGTTTTCAAGTTGCTTGCACTGATATGTCGAATAACCAGAAACATGGTAGCTTCATACAGGCAAATGCAGGTACATTATTTTGATTACTTAAGTGTTGTGAGAGTAATTGTCATAGCAGGCACAATTTTCCAGAAATGGAGAACAGTTCTTGATAAAGTTCCAAAGGTAAAATATATTTTTCTCAGTTTACATGTCAGTTACATTTTTGTAAAATTTAGTATACATTAAAAGCATATGATAATATATCATTTACATGTGTATAGAGTTAGATTCCCCATTATAATGGGCTCTGCGTCTACATAAATATCTAGGAACACATGAGAAGTTCTTGTGTGATGTGGGAAACCGTGTATTTTAGGGCATCTGACGATCCTGCATGACCTACGTAATGTAATTAGCATGGACCACAAACGTTAGGACAGTAAGAAAGTCTCCACAAATCCCACAGATTTTTCTGGGGACAGGTACCACTTTACTTTTTAATCTCTTCTTGGGACATGGGAGAGTGGTACAGAAATGAATATGATTAGATACAGGAAGTACTTAATAGATGATCAACCTGAAAGCCACAGTCTCTAAATTACTTTTCCTGGGATGTTTGCTTTTTCTTTCTTCTAAAGTTCCTTCTTTCACATAATTTTCTCTCCTATATAATATTTCTCAGACTTTGCATTTCATCTAGACCAAATGCACAGAAATAGAATTATTGGGTCAAAGAGTACTGAAGCTGGAAGGGTTTTCAGAGATTACCTTCATAGAATCAAAGAAAGCAAATCCAAGAATTACATAATTTGGCCCAGTTGTAGGCACAATGTCAAGTGGAAGAACTTAATTTTTAAGCTGATGGTTCCTGGTATTTTTAGCCACATATATGAAATACAGAGTTTTACTTATTTCTGCAACAATGAAAACAATCACAATAATGTTCTAATAATTATAGAACATAATAGCACTAAAACTTCTAGATCTTGGCTATGACTCCCAGAATTCTGATGCTTTGGTTGCGATTGCTCCACCCAGCTGGTATCTAGAAAGACTCTTCACATTCTTGTACATATTTGCTGAAACTTTGCACAATTTTGTGTATTTTATTATACATTTTTAAAAAATCCTCACTCGAGGACATATTTTTTTATTGTTTTTATTGAGAGAGGAAGGGGGAGAGAGAGAGAAATATCAATGTGAGAGAGAAACATTGGTTGTTTGCCTTCCACATGCTCCCAGACGGGGGATTGAGCCCACATCCTAGATATGTGCCCTGACCAGGAATTGAACCCACAGTCTTTTGGTATATGGGACAATGCTCCAACCAACCCAGCCACACCAGCCAGGACAGTGTACATCTTCTTTTTAACACTCATTCATCATGTATTTTAGCCATAGCTGGTTGTAGTTTCCTTGTCGGTGTTGATAATTACTTGTATATTATACCAAAACAAAATGAAATCTATTCATTCTCTGACCATTTATAGGGATTTACTACTTCAAAAAATTCTGTTAATTTATTTCCCTTATTTATTTTATCTTTATATCATAATCTTTTTCTTCATTTGAACCATAATCCTGGAGAGTGATTATATACTGTGTCCCAGAATAAGGAAAAATAAATGTATTTCTGTGTACAATGGCATTTTAGAATCAGATATTACAGAATATAGCTTTCCCATTCATAGTACTGATATATGTATACATATAAAACATATGTATATAAACATGCATGTATGTAAATAGACATGTGTGTATGTGATGTGCAAGGACACACAGTGAAGAAATGAGATCCTAGTCTTTGTTTTGCTGCTGACTGCTTTTTAACCTTGCAAAGAATCCCAGTGTGCTTTTTGGTCACACCTGTTGGATTATACCGTATGCTCCACGAGGTTCTTTTCACTAGAATGAATTGTATTGAAAGTTGATTTAACCAGAGATCTTTGTTTCAACATATATATATGTATTATATATATTAATGTCAAATAGCCAAACTCTATAGAGGAACAGCTGTCTTCTATCACTTCTACATTAGAAAAGAAGCTCCTATGTGTACAAAGAGAGTCTCATTCAGGGTGCTTATAACTGACAGAAGAAGCATATTGTCTATGATTTATCTGATTTCAGTTGTAAAGTAAATACAGTTTTTTTCCCTTTCTTTTTCCCCTCTCACCTTTGCTTAACTTCCTCATCTTTGGTTACTTTTGACATATTTTTATGAATGTTTTTATAGTAGTAGGGAAAGCTGGGATATTCATGTCAGGCCCACCATTTGCCATTCTGGGGCGATTTATTCATAGGTCAAAATAGCATGAGGACAACTGGAAACACAGCCTATGCAATCTGGAAGCTCCGACCATCTAGTCTCAGTCTCAACTTCCACCCAGAAAAAACCATGAAAGGATTTCGCTTAGGAATTTTTTTTTTTTTTTTTGTATTCAGACAGTGTACTCTTAACGATACCTCATTGATTTTGTAATGTTTAGTTTAAAAGGTCAGACCGCCTAGTACATAATCTTGTGTCCAATAAAGGCAGGGTTATTTATATGGCAAAGCACCAGAAGAAATGTAAAAGTTCCAATTGACTAATAAGTATATAATTCAAGGTAAATCACATTAGGGGAGCTGTGTAGCTCCAGCACAAAAGCGTCCCATGGGACCGTGGCAAAGATCACTTTGCATTGAAATCAAACCTACACAAATTATACAGAGTTCTCAGTGTTTGGATTTTATTTTAGAGAACTTGGCCCCTATGAGAATTTATTCCTACTTCCTGACCAGAGAAGGAGAGTACTCTCCCTATGCTTTCGGTAGTTTTAACTGTTGTTTCTTCAAATTGTAAAGTGGCAATAATAAAGCCTTTATGATAGGGTTATCATGAGTATTGATAAAACAGGTATACAAAGTGCTTAGCTTACTGCCCAACACACTACATTTAATAGATGGTTGTCATTCTTTTTCTTCCCTTTTATTTGTTCATTCAACAGATAATTATTGAGTGTTTTCTTGCTGGGTGTTGGGTTCCAGACAAACGACCTTGATTTCAATAGACAAATTCTATGCTATAGGTAGAAAGGGGGTGGGGACCACGAACAAAATAAACAGAGAACTGATGAATGGCAAAGAAGGAGCTCTGTAGATGTCTGGGACAGCAGTGTAGCCAGATAGAGAAGAAGATGCAAAGGCCCTAAAGCTGGACAGTGCTTTCTTGCTTGGAGTTCAAATCAACATTCATGTAAGTCAAAGGGATGAAGGGGGAGAAGGAAAAAGGGAAAGAACATTATTAAAAGAGGACATTGAATTCACAAATAGCTACAATATATTGGTCACTTACTATATGTGCTCACTTGATGCAGAGTAGATGAAAATAAATATTTTGAATGAAAATTTAAATAGCGACTATATAGCGAGCACTAACTACATGTGACATACAGTTCTAAACATATTTTATGTAATAGCACACAGTTTTTGAAACTATAGGTTGATGAGCAACTACCTTATCGTTAGTACAATGTCATAAATTTTAAAGAGATAGATTGATGATATTTATTAAACAGCCAATGATCTAAATATATGTTTATTTACATGAATGTCAAATACATTTTTCTATTTTTGATAGCCACTAAATAATTGTCAGAATTTCAGAAGATATCATGACTTCAGCCCTATACATTCCAAAAACTCTCATGACATCCAACCTTCATTGGTGCAAATCAGGGCATCTTTTGTCCAATAAAGAGTTTGAATTGTATTTACTAAGAAATCTAAAATAAAAGTACCCATCTTTACTCTAAGCACT
This sequence comes from Micronycteris hirsuta, assembly GCA_004026765.1. NCBI lineage: Eukaryota > Metazoa > Chordata > Mammalia > Chiroptera > Phyllostomidae > Micronycteris > Micronycteris hirsuta. Next base: position 36,792 of record PVJI01012032.1, on the reverse strand, counting down.
TCCCTTGTCTAGCTTTCATAACTTAGAAGAGAAAAAAAAGTATCTTATTCTCCAGAATCATCACTGTATTGTTGTTTTTTCAAACTTCTCCTTTACTCTCAGGTGAACTCTGGTGTATGCAATAATTTGGCCCTTTTTGTTCTCTCATTATCTCTCTGAGCTGGCTTTTCTTCACCAATCCCACTGCCACTAACCAAGTGCAAGATTCCTTCCATTTTTAACCTTGTAAATCATCATACCTGTATCCTCTAAGGGCAAACTGTTTCTAATCCATTAATAATCTATTCAATAAAAAATAACAGCTTCCAATTTTCTATTGAATTGCATGTGAACCCTTTATGTACTCATTCTTATATCAGCAGGGAGTGCTGATTTTGTATCTGGGTTCAGCCGTAGTTACAAAGATAGGAGATTATACCAAATAATGACATTAAAAGCTTTGATTCTTAAATTGATAGGAGGATGCGCATAGAACGAACACAATGACAGACTAAGCAGAAGAGTTAGGACACTTTTGTAAAAGTTCTGGTGTAGATGAGATTTTCTAATTTATAATTATTGGGTTGGCCCAAAAGTCTGTTTAGTTTTTTCCATAAAATAAAAGAAACATTTTTCAGTTTCACCAATAACTTCGTTGATTTGGATATTTTCAGTATGTCAGCTATCTTTCATGCTGTAGAAGATTTATTATTTTTAATTAATATCTCAGTTTGATTGCTATCAAGCTCAACTGGTCTACCTGACCATGGAGCACAGTCCAGTGAGAAATCTCCAGCACAAAACTTCACAAATCACTTTTGACATGTTTGATCAGTCACGGCACTTCTCCATACACTGAACAAATCTTTGGTGTGTGTGTGTTTTTACCTTTATTGAAATAATAAAGCATAATATGCTGAAAATGTTACATATTTTCTTTCATCTTCAATACTTAAATGGCTTCACAATTCACCAATTTCAATGGTTGTTTTTAATGCACACTGAAATGACAGCTGTCACAATAAAATCTAACAAAATTGTTTTGAATAAACTTAAAGACAACTAGGTGTTACTAGAGCCATCTTATGGAAAAAAAAAACAAACAAACTTTTTGGCCAAGCCGATGTTAAGCACCTTTTACATGGATCACAGTTTACTTGTTAAAGCTTCAGTAAGATTCAAATGGCAAGTTTAAGTTTGGGGTTTTTACCTTGAAATTTACATTTGTGTTCACCGTACTATGATCACCTTATAGATTCAGTAAATAGATCATTTGGGTTCTGTCACTAATTAAGTTTACAATCTTGAGAAAATATTTTAAACTCTTGAATGCTGGCCGCATTAGAGCTTCTCTAAGTTCCCATCTAGCTCTAAACATCTGTGGTCACACCTTGAGAGAATAATCAGAAAATTCCCTCAAAAATGTCTTCTGAATATGTTCTATCAAGGACAGTTCATAATAAGCACCCACCAGCAGAAGACTGGCTAAATAAATGATGGCATATTTTGTTATGGAAATAATATATTATTTTTAGTGAATATGCTGTATCTATTAACCGCCATTCATTATTGAATGCAAAATAGTCTGCAAGTCATATATAGCATGACCTCCTGTACTGAAGGCTATAACCACAGTGAAATTTTCACTTATCTTTGGAAAGAAGGATTTCAGATAAATTCTAATTTCCTCTTTACATTTTTTTCATTGATTAGTTTTGCAGTGTCCCTGAATCATTTTTGGATTTAGATAAAAGGGCTACCTTAATGTTGAAAAATGTGAAATTAACTATATTAGATTATCAAAATAAGCATAAAATATAACCCTATGATTATGCAAGTGAATGTACTATATACTTCTAGGTATTTTAAAAGTTCCTCAATTTATCTACGCTTAGAACAAAAATCTCATTTCATTCAAATATTAAAACATTCTAGTGGTGAAGAGAGAATGGTAATGCAAATGTTTGTCGACTATCATGGTTATAGCTTTCTTGTCTGAATTTTAAAAACATTGCAGTCATTTTCCAGGGCAATGGAATAAAGTCAATGAGAGAAAATCTGGTTCTCGATATAATAATCTCTCACTTCTTCTGATTTATCGGTCGTAACGGGCAATTAGCCCATTAAAAGATTTCCTTGGATTCCTCATGTGGAAATGTGAGCTGCTTTACTTCTTCCCTCTTCCTTATTAAGTAAAAACTGCAAAAGACTCAGAAACATGGCACCCGAATCCAATAGACAGAGCCCTTTTCAGTTTCAAAGTGGGATGACTTAGCTCTTCAGTCCCCACTGCTTGAAATTTCTGTATTCCCAATTTAGAGTGTCAAAAAGATATGGCTAATTATTCTCATAGCAACGATAATAACACCAATTATGATTCTTAAAAGAACTGAAGAGACGAAAGTACAGATAAGACTCACAAAGACAATTTGGGGGGGGGGAAGGTAATTTCAATTTAAAATCCTGAACCTTCACAGACTTTTCCTTTTGAAAAGAATGTCAATTAAAAATGCCTGAAAGGATCAAATTATCCCCATTAAATCTATCGGAGGTGGCTGAGCCATCATCGGTGTCATCGTCGTTAACTCCCACTCCCACGGACTGCTGCCAGCTTCCTGTTTGTAGCTGTCAAACCCCCTCTTCTTCCCACTTCAAAATGAAAAAAAATAAAGAAAAAGATCAGTAGCAACTCTAAAGAAATGAAAGTTATGAAAGGAAATATATTATTCATTCATGAGAATTTGGGTAACTTTATGAAAACTAGTGAAAGTTAGAGGGAAAACATCAGTTGTAGGTAAATGCTTTTATCCATAAATATACATAAACATGTTTCTTTCTATTTTACTTCTAAAAACAGGAAACTTTCATTATGCTGCACTAGTAGTAGTAATGCAAGAAAAATCATCTAGATTGTACTTTTAATCCATTCCTCAAATATTTGATAAATCAGTAAGCAACAGTTTTTTGTGTTTTTTTTTTTAAAGTTGTACTTATATTTCATGTCAATTATAGGCACCAAAACAAGGTTGGGTTTAATCTGCTAAGCCTGAAAAAAATATTCATATACACTGAAAAGATCACAGAGAACATGAAAATGACAAGCTTGTTGGAACAATGTAATATATTATCAGGAATGAAAATCATTTCTCTTCCCTTTGTTCTCTATTTCTATAGGAAGACGCTAATTTTCTCTGGTGGTTTAAGGAAACTGCCATACTTGAAACTCTTCATGAGAGAGAATAGATTATATAAAGAGCAGTAGAAATGTGTTTCTTTTGATCTTAGTCAATTCAGGCTGCTATAACCATGTACTGTATACTGGGTGACTTATAAACAACAAAAATGTATTTCTCACAGCTCTGGAGGCTAGAAGTCTGAGATCCAGGTTCCAGCATGGTGGGATTCTGATGTGAGATGTCTGCTGGTCAAAGGCTGCTGACTGCTCATTGTATCCAATCAATGTGTAAAAAACGCAAGCTAGCTTTCTGACCTATTCTTATAACTACACTAATCCCATTCATGAAGGCTCCACATTCATGACCTATTCACCTCCCAAAGGCCCCACCTTCAAATGCCATCACTTTGGGGATTAGGATTTCAACATAGGAACTGCAGTCAGGGTAGACACAGACATTCAGTCCATTCACTTTTTGGAATGAGGTAGGTAAGAAATAAGTCAATGAATGAACTGGTAAGAACTTGCCTCTACCAAGAGCATACATCATAGACAGCAGTGAATACAGATGGAGATAGAGATATGACCAGCGTCATTGTTAGGGATCTCTGTAAAAAAAAAATGAAGGATTTAGTCAATTTAGGTAAAAAATGGGCTACTTCTCTGTTATTTAATTTGCAATGATTTTCTTCCATGTTCTTTGAATGCTCTGGGTGTTTTTCTGAATAATAATGCCACAGGGCTGTGCTGCCATATAGCTGAGATGCAGGCCTTTCTGAGAGTGTCACCCCAAGGAGTTTGCTGAGGACCCAGCCATGGGCCCGCCACTTTCCTCTCTCTTCCTCTCTGCCTCCTTCTTCACACCCCACATCCCACCCTCCTACCACTCTCCTCAAATGTTCTGTAGCTGTCAGCTTTCTTTTATAGAAATAAGTGAAATTATAATGAGACAAGAGTTAGACGTGTGGGAGATGAAAAGAAAGACTTTAAGGAAGTAAAAAAAAAAAAAAAGAAATCGCTGCACTCTTTGAAAGCTTTAAGAGGAGGAAGGAGATAGATAAAGGGGCTTATCCTGCCCGGGAAGCTCTCTCCTTGCACATTTAACTTTCAAAATGTCTCTGATCATTTCCCAGGGAGCTGCTGCAGAATTAAACTGCAATATTTCACTGTGGGAGCTAAAAACAGTAGAGACCAAGGAGTCTTTCCTTCGGGCCTGAATGGCCATCACCTGAGTTGTCACTCATGTTCCTGACCTCTTCATGATGTTTTCCATGGAGAACAGATGCTGTAGTTACATAAGATGAATAATTCTTAAAGTCTAATGTACAGTATGATGACTATAGTTAATAATACCATATTATATACTGGAAATTTTCTAAATGAATCAATTTCAGGGATTCTCACCACACATACAAAAAAGATATATGTGTGAGGAAATGGGTAAATACACAATTAACATATCCATTTCCTCACACATTCACCTTGTTATGTATATGTTTATTAAAACATTACATTGTATTCCTTAAATTTACATAATTCTTATTTAAGTTTTTAAAGAAATAAATGTATATATGTATATTAAAATATGTATATGTACATTAAACATATACATAAAATTTTAATGTATATGTATATTACATATAACAATTTCATGTATGTGTATATTAACACATTGTTACACTCCTTAAATTTATACAATTCTTATTTAATTTTTAATGTAACTAAATCTTTAACAAATAAAAAGAGAGAACAAACACCTTCCCACTTCTTGATTTTGAGACAACCAGTGGACTGTTGGATTCAGCGAGGATTGTCCGGCTCTGATGATAATAGCAAGTGCGTCAGAGAGCGTGACTTTCAGAGCTTTAAAATAACGTACAGATAATCATCATAAAAACAAGCATTTGTATGGTTCTGTACATTTTACAAAACAGATTCATCTTTATCTCCTTTAATATTTCCCCCACCAACCTTATACACCTGTGTCATTATTATCATTTTACAGATGACAGAATGATCAAGGTCACATAGTAAATGGTAGAGCAAGGTCTGAAACCTAGTCCTTCCATTTAAAATTTCCCATTTCATAGGTAATACAGTTTAGGCTGAAGAAGGTTAAGTGACTTGCAGAAGATCCTGTGCCTAACTTTAGGGCAAGGCAGGCGCTGGAACTCCAGGCTTCCTGATCCTGATCTGGCAGCCAGGCCTCTCTGAATTATGGCTCAGGGATTGTTCTGGTGGGACTCCAGATGTTCTTTATGGAGAAAATGAGGGTTTGAAGTAGAAGATTACAGGCTTCATTGTGAATAATGTGGTTGACCTGTCTGTAGTAAATGGAATTCCATCAGGTATATGGAACTAGTGTTCATGGGAGATACCTGGATAGGAGACAGAGACTTGGAATTCATGAGAGTTGGTAAGAAATGGAATCCAGAGGAATAGATAGAAATACCCAAGGGAGTGCATTGAGTTAGAAGGGAAATGGATTTAGAATTCAATGTTGAGACATGATAACATGGACAGAAGGTAATGTCTTTGAATGAGAATGTGAAGAAATAAACAGATAACTGGCTAAATTGGAAAAGAGTTTTGATCTGTAATGATTATTATAAAAAATACCTGCAAATTAAGTCTTAGTAAGTCCTTGGGCAACAAATCCTGACCGGAACTAACATGAGTAATGCCTACTAAATTCCTGGGCTCTTTGATTTATCATAAAGAAAAGACATACCTGGAAAAGCGCCTAGGATTATGAATCATAATTCTATGCTGTTCTCAATCTGTTCTTCATGTGCACCAATCAAACTAGATTCAAATCGGTTGTAATTGTTTTATGTACCCTGCCTCTATCAAGACCTAAGTGAGGACAGTGCTCTATCAGTTCCTGCAGCGTCAGGTATGGCTTGGTATGTATTTGTCTCTCTTCCGGTCAGAGCTCCTTGCTGAAGAGATCAAAAAGCCATTGTTGAAGGTAGAGCTTCCAACTCTACACATTGAAACTCAGGAAATGAACATGGGAAGGGCTTGAGATACGCCAGACCCTATTGTGAAGTTGACTTGAGCCCATACTTTATTTTAATCAGGTGACTCTCTTGAGCCTCAGCTTAGGACATATCTCACAGTAGCAATCTGGATCCCTGAAATTAATGTTAGTTCGGAGACGCACTGAGTCTATGACTGGATATTTCCCGTATTCTAGTATCGTTATCCAGTGCGACACACAGGTATTACAGAACTCTTCCTAAAAGTTGTGACACCTTCTTTGTTTATTCTGGGCTTGTGAACTGACCCATGTCACAAAATTAAGTGACAAGTTGTGACGTCAATGAGGTCTCTTAAACCAGGCTGTTTTGGGGTGAGGTGGGAGGAACCTAAAATTTTCTCCTTACACAGATCTCATTGACAAACCATGATGGATCCCATGATGATTCAGTTAAAAGTGGGGAAGTGCTGGGCTGCTGCCCATCCTGCTCACCACATACCCCTCACTCTGCCAGCTCAGTGCTGGTGTTTGGAACTAGCTGTCTCCTCTGGAATTCAGGAACTCATTTTACCAGCAACATCTCCTACTCCTCAGTGGCCACAGTCCTGCAAATATAGTTATGAAGGTCTTCCCAATGAACTCACTTACTACCCCCACTCTCCACAAGTATCCCTCAAAGCCTTGGGATAGTTCCATCTCTTAGATTCTTTCAGGGGCCACAGGCTGATTTCATGTGTGTTGTGAGATAAGCAATGATAATCCATTCTGCCATTCTTTCTCTGTGGAGATGTGGATAACTTCCTTATTATATTCCAAAATATTTCTGGCATATTGTCTTTACTGAGACATTTTTTAAGAGTATAGAATTAGGGTTCAAAAAAATAAGGCTGCGATACAGTTACGGTGGAGCCGGGTTTTGTGATGTCCCTCCTGTGCTTTGGGTGTGAACACCGACCTGGATGAGGGTGTGCACACACTTACACTGAGCCAGGCTGCTTGTTAAAATTGTGCAGTTTTATTTAAACTGCCATAGTTTGGGCAAGAGGCTTTAAATCACACACATGTACTTTGACTGCAGGGGCAGACTCTACTTTGTCCTCCACAACCGAGTGCCTATTTCTGTACAAGGAGAATTTAAGGAAAGGCCCTTGGGCTTCTTCAAAGCATAGTTCACAGCTCAGAGCCAAAAGGCAGGTAGCCTAGGTCAAGAAGCGGTTAGGGAAGGGTGTGGTCTTGAAGGCTTTAATAAAAAACACAGGGTCACATGGGTCATTGGCAGGCTTAAACCCCTTCTTCAGTGTCAGGACCCCAGAGGAAGACTGTCTTGGTTTATTACCTTAGTTTGCTTTAAGGAGACTTATTTGGTATCCAAAGTGGATATTTTATTAACACCCCTTCCTCTACATGACAAAATGATTTTCTATAATAACCATGTAATAATCAGTATAATAACTATTTTTATTTGTTCTTTATTTATAAAACAACAAATCAAAAGGAAGAATAAATTTCTGTTTTAAAGATATTTAAATTCAACAAAATAGTGTATGTATGAACTACAGTTTAGACTTACTAATCAAAAATATTCCATCTCACAATTGGCACTCAATTTCATCTTTGCAAACATTTAACACAAAGGAAAATGTAAGTGTTTGCACATACAGAATCAGAGAAACTGAAGTTCCTCTCTGCCTTCGCTATCACTGTGCCTTCATATTTATCTGAAATTGTGGTTTTAAGCACAGGAATATGTAATGCCACAGGGATATTTGGGATACAAATAACACCTGCTACAAACTTGAACTATTCCAAATATTTACACATCTGCTTTTGGAACAAATGTCTGTAAGTGAGTCTGTGTGTAAGGGGCTGACCACCCCTCAGAATTACCTTCCAGCTAACATACCATGTTTATTACAGAATAAGTAAGACTGTGCAAATTTAAAGCTTATATATTATTAAAACTTAATGGTAATCATCGCCTGGAACTTAGACCAGCAGAGGATTTTATCAGAAAGAAATATTTTATTACTGACATTGCCTCGAATTGCTGATGAATTGTAATAATAAAAAGCAGACCAGGTTTTAGTATGTTTTATCATGGCTCTTAATTTTCCTAAAGCGCCTTCTTATTGTTTGAAACCAGGCAGACCGACTGCACCCTGTTATTGGTATGTCAGCATTAAGCAAGTGTTCTGTGGTAGAACAAAGGAAGATTTAATAAGCATTTTGAACATTAGGGATGAGAAAAAGTTATTTGCTATTTTTAATTTAGTTTATGTGGCTGGATGGTGAACACCAAAGTAAAAATAGTAGAGTTGTAGTTTTAAATGATTAATTCCTGGCCTAGGGAGGAAGTGTGGTTGGGGGAAGTTGGGGGAGGTCTCCCCTGATCAGCACTGCTGTGATTATATGAATAAGGTTCCCAAGTCCGGGGTTCAGAATTAGTAAGTATCCCCAACTAATTGACCTACAACTGTGTTTTCCTACAGTTGTCTATCAATTCTTCACCAGTCAAGATATGTGACATATTTGCCTCCAGATTTACTCCTTTATAGGTCTACTCCTTCTAGGTCTACTCTTCAGCTGGGCAAGGAAATTTGGTTCTATTTGGCAGGGGGAGGGGGGCACTTCAGAAACATAGCCGCTTTTACATCCAAGATTCATTTAATTAACCATGCAAAAAATGGAGAATCTGCTCTTTCTATTCCAATTAGCACAACTCAGTCAGAAATCCCCAATCAATGAATCTCTACTGGTAAATTTAGCCTGACCACAATAATTTTTACCCTCTTTGCTTGAATCTATTTTCACATGCATTCCTCATATTTTTGTGGAAGTAAAAAAATAATAATATTTTTACAGTGTGGGGATTTCTCCTCTTTCTTCTACTCCTGGCACACACTAGGATCTGGTTCTAATCAATAGTCTTGGAACAATGAGAGCTGGTTACCACCAGGACATGAACAAAATTGGCTTCCCCTACAAGTGACCACAAATAATGTCATTCTTAGTCTTTGAAAAGATAGATAAATCACCCCAGATAAGAGAAGGGATGCTGCTCATTTCAAACAAAAAATTAATGAGTGTTTGGATGCTGCCAATGATGGGGACAGAAATATTTTAGGGAACTCTGAATTTTCCTAAGTTTTTCTTAGTACCATTCGAATTCTCAAGGTCATACATTTTCCTAGCAAATGTCCTAAAATTCTCATGGCAGACCTTATGAGACTATAAATTTAAGTAAGCTTATAACCATGGAATCCTTTGGATTAGCAAAAATGAGAGATTCTTTTAACACAGTGGCAAAAAAAAAATTCCTCTTAGCACAGTCATAGAAAATCAATCTGTAACTTGTTGGGAGGACTTAGGAACTTCATATTGGCAGGTTTTTATTTTTATTTAGCTTTTTGATGCTTTGTTAAAAAGAGCCCTCCCCACCCCCCAATCCATCCACAGTCCTTGAATTCAGCCATCTCTTCCTAGCAGAGTCTACTCAGTTCCCCACGGCTTTGCCTTCAATGGCACTTCATTTCAGGTGACTGCAGGTGATAATGAAATTACTTCTTCACCAGTGCTTGCCATGGAGTGCTAAGGTCGGATTCCCTAATACTTGCTGATTTTTATTGCCTTCAGCTCTAACCAGGCTAGAAAAGCACTCCTGGCTCTCCTCTGTAATGGTGTGTTGTGTGCAGCCACTCCTGCAAACAATTTCTGTGTCAGTCTGAAAAGAGGTTTAGTTGCTAGCAACTAAACCAACTTGGATAATTCAAGCAGAAAATAAAGGTTTCGAAAGGATGTTAGGGTGTTCACGGACTTACTGGGAATGTTGGAGAGCCAGTCAGAGAAAGTTAGGGAAAACAGAGGGACTCTTAAGGAAAATGCTGTCCAGGTCTTTGCTGGTGGGTCCTATCTGCTGCCTTTCCTGAGAACAGGATGCCACAGCTGCTCTGTGTGCCATGCATTTCTAGCTCAAAGTTCAAAGTATGTCCAATCGGTCTGAACTAGGACACAGGCCTATGATCTTCTGTCCACCACCTTAATTGGTGTTGGCATAGAAAAGAGGAAAAGGCAAGATATTTGAGTTCTTAGTTTCTTTAGCAGGAGACAAATTCTGCTCCCCACTAGACCATGAAGAGTAAGGAATTCTATAAACATTGGGAAGAGGGCTGCCCCAAACCAGCCAGTGTTTACTATGTCCTCATTCTCCGAACCAGCCATACTGGCCACTTTCTACTTCTCTCTGGAGCTTTCCTACCCCGTTTCCGTAAGAGCCCCACTGTGGACCCTCTTCCCCAGATTGTCCTATGACTGACTTCTCCTCATTACACATGCACCACCTGAAATGTCATCTCTTCAACCTGGCATTCCTCAACAACCCTATGTACAGGAATGTCACTGCCCTTGCCTGTCTCCATCAGTCACTCTGCCCCATTATTCCTCAGATTCCTTCTCATTATCTGAAAGTATCTCATTGAAGTGTTTACGTGCTCATTTCCTACCCTTCTTATCTAGAAAATAAGTGTCATAAGTCGAAGATCTTTTCTGTGACCTTATTTCTTTTACTTTCACCACTGAATGAATCGCCAGCATCAAGAATAGTGACTGTCACATATCAGAGTCCAGATGGTATTTAAGGAATAAATAAATTAAGATTCTGATCTGGAATAGGCAAAGACCCCTGTGGAATCCAAGGCCTGGAAAGAGCTGGGATTCAGGACCTCCCAGAACTCTGGTGTGTATTATTTGCTTTTCTTCTTCCCATAAGAGTACTCAGCATGGGACATCAGCTCCGGATTGCAGCCTGAATCTAAATAATGCATGACTCTGAGAGACTTTAAAAATATAAAAGACCACATCAGTGCTAAGTCTTATTCTCAGTGTATTGTGGATTGTTCTGCAGGCAACAATTTCTGGCCAAAGTGCACAATTCTTTGTGATGTTGAGATCCCACTGAGTAAATCACCATTTCAGCATATGCTGATTTAGGCAATTTTTGGTTGAAAGGATGAACTCTGCCTGCCTCTATGGTATGTGCATTTGACATGCACTGGACAATGTTATAAATTTTACCGTCTGGGGTTTTTACCATTTACCTCAGGGCATTTAACATAAGCCCTGGTGTCTCGGAAAGGGTCAGAAATCATAAAACATTCTAAAGGTGAGTCCCAGTGATTCTAGAACACCAGGCAAAATTTCCAGGTGTATCTGGAGGAATGATTCTCATACCCCACTTCTAGTTTATACATTTCACTAAGTAAATGAAAATTTGCTTGAAACATTTGTGTCTTGGCCTCGGATTCTGAATTTGACCAAATGCAGAAATATGCTGTTCAAAGACCCAAGGCTGCAGTTATGAAATGAGAGTCCTCATTTCATATTGAACTGTAGTTCAAATGTGAACTACAGAATATTTAATAAAGTGATATTTAAGGTCACATGGTACTAATTCCTGCTCTTTGGGCTCCAGGAAGTGACCTCAATCTTGCCTATGTGACAACGTTGGTGGATTCCTATTCATAATTCTAACATAAAACTTGGTTTGATTTTGAAAACCATTATGTCTAAGTGCTATTTTTTGATAATCATTCCCTTCCCTGTGAATGATAAAGGCAATCTCTTTCTAGAGGTTTTTCCCATCAGAGAAGTATTATCTATTAACTAAAACCAGGTCAATATTTTAGATTTCCCATCTGGAGCTCTTTTTGTCAGTTTATAAGTATCCAATGGCATGAACTCAGGGAATGATGTTTGAAATCCCCTTCTGATCACTGCTTCATTTAGCCCTGACCCAGGGGAGACTTGCCATCATCTTTAGAAATTCCTTCTCTTTTTGTTAGCTCTTCAGAAAATTATCTCCATTCTTATTACTTTCCTTTATCAGTGATTACAACCTAAGCCCCTGATGTCACTGTCAGAAGCTCCTGGTTGATCAAAGCTGATCCTGGTAATCAGCTTTGGTTCATTAGCTTTTCGGAGGAAAGGGGCTCGGGCAGTGTGAGCAGCTCGGGTTTTGCTTTTAAGGGGAAGGCAGCCAGCTTAGCTGCCAAGTTGATAAGGAGCAGAGAACTGGGCACCATCCAAGGAGAAAACTCAGAGTCTCAAAAATTGCTAAGGCAGAGAATGGCCTAGTATGCATGTGACTTGTTCTGAGCACATGGGCTCAAGTCAGAGAAGAAAATTTTAGGGAAAACTGCTTTCTTATGCAAATTAGAAGTCCTTATAGCATTCATTTGACTGGCAAACCTATATTACTTGAGATTTCTAAAATACATGTCTCTCACATATGGCATAGGATATTTTTGCCTCTAAATCCACATTTTTTCAAAAGGCAAGTTATAAAGATAGAGCCATAGCAATATTTCTAGGGTAAAGTTTAGTCACTCTGGGGCTAAATTGTCCTTGTATCTCTCCCTATTCCCTCCCCTATTCACTCCACTGAGAACTGTGACCTGTCCTCCCCCCCTTTATCTGCTCCCAATATTTGTAATTATTTAATTAAAATTATCAGATTCACTGAACACACATCAAATGGCCATTTCAAGGGGATACATAAAGGAAAGTGTTGTTACAGTTGACTTAAGTGCTTAAAAGTTTTCAAAATGCTGAAGCCTAGAGATACTGTAAATTTCTACCACTTGGTGTTGTTTTAAAAACAAAACCCGAAATGGACGTGAAAAGACACCTTTCCCCTCCGTGGACTCTGTGACAGAGTCATCCAGCTCAAAGCTGAGGTCGTTTCCGGCATTCGTGGTTATACAGCTTTTCCACAGAAGAAACCACAGTTTAATGATCTATTCCATTTGCTGTAGAAACACAAACAGGACTCAGGCTTCTTGGCAGCGCCTACGGCCTCACATTAGGCTTTTCAAGGAGACACAGACTCACCTCTGCTAGTTTTGCTCCCTGTGACTCTGGCAGCATTTAGCTAACGCCACACTGCCCACCACCAGAAGCCTCTGACAGTCCTGTTGTCTCCCTTAAATATTTGTAGTCACTGTTATTTTGATATTTATCTGAATTGTCATTTATGTGTTGATAAAAAGTATGCTCCTCTGTGGATAAAAATGTAGAGTCCATTCCCCATGTTCTGGGTTCTGGGATCAGAATTTGATGGTATCTCAGGAGCCCTGTGTGGTGATCGTAAGATGAAAAGCAGGCAACTCTCCTAGCCTTACTGCAGGGAAACACAGCCTCCTCCCATCCGTCCCGTAAGGCTGGTGGAAAACGGTATAGCGTGGTCGGTAACGGCTCCGGGTCTAACACTGGATACCCAGTTTGACCCCACACTGCTGCCTTCTAGTTTAGGCAGGTGACCTGAAGTCTGTGTGTTGCAGTTTTCTGAAGTACAAAATAGAGATGATAATAACAGAAACTGTCTTAGACTTGGGTTGAAGAATAAGTGGGTTAGAATGTAAAAGTGTTTAGAACAGTACCTGGCACATGGTAAGCACTCTGTAAGAGTCTGCTATTATTATTATGTCACATAGCAACATTTTACTTCAGTTAGTCACTCAGAGGCAGAAATCACTTTTAAGTTTCTAATTTATATAATGTCTATCATGAAAAGACATTTCACCTCCATTTGTACTATGACTGTAAAGATAGTAGGAAAACAATTTTGCTCCATTTTATCCATGAAAATATCCCTAACTATAAGCTTCGAAGTTAAATAAAGTAGGAAAATTACATAAATATTCAAGTTCATTGAGCATCTACAACTGGTCAGACATAGTCATGTCCATGAACTAGAGCTGAAGAAGCTACCTGAAGTGTATGCTCTTAATAATTGTATATTTAATTAGAAATGCATACTGTAAGCAGATGTTTTATTGAAATTCATGTGATATAACAGTTGCTTACCGTAGCTATGGTGGCATAGGGGAGATTAGAAGACAGAAAGACTTTTAGATGGGGAAACAAGGGAGGGGGCTTCACAGAGGAGGTGGTATTTTTGAATGGCCTTTGAAGAAAATGTCAGATTCCTCAAAAGAAGGAAGAAGCAATGGTATTCGGGAGTCATACTTGGTGACTTCTAGCTAGATTTCCTCTCACAATTAGTCTGTCCTTGTCAGCTAATAATGCCTATCATTTGCGGGAGTGCTGAGACGGAGGCCCAACCACACACACCTCTCTTAATGCCCCAAGTGGTGGTATTCTGAAGGCTTCATGAATGTGCACTGGGGCTGTGGTCCTGGGCAGAGCCATGCCACCTAAGAGAGCAGTCCTTTCATTTCTATGGTCTCATCTAGTGCTCTGTGGCAAGGAAAAATATAGTTACACTAACCTCAATCCCAGCAAACGACAGAAAGAGGAGAGGTTGATCTCATACTAAACAATAAGTAACACTAGTCATAGCAAATTCAACCGCAGAGACTTTAAGGTCCGGCATTGCCTTTTTCAGGAATTAGCTGGCTTCCATTCTTTCCTACCTATTATCAGTGATGCTCTATTTATAACCATCTTCAGCCTAAAATATTTGAATACACCTGATAATCCAAGAGAATACTATCCGCAGTCAGCCCTGTTGCCTTTGAAATAGAAATGCTTATACCTGAAACATCCTGTCCATCATAGTCTCCAAAGCTTTGTTCAACTCTTACTTCTCCAACAGCAGAAACAAAGACAAATCATTTTGGAACTATTTTTAAAATATCAAGAAATTGTTGCCCTCCTGGCTGTCAATGCAGAAGAAAGCCTAATATAGAGTTCCTTTTAAATAGATTCAGTCTACTCTAATTCATTTTGTTCCTTTGGAAATTATTCAAGAAGGAAAATGCATTTATCTTTTTTCTTTCCTTGTGTGTTTTTTAAATAAATTATGTTTTCAGAGCACTTTCAAAAGATATACAACCAAACTGAGAGAGGGATAGAAAGGTTTCCTATATACGCCTGCCCACAGACCTGTGCGGCCTCCTCCGTCATCAACATCACTCACAAGAGTGCTACATTTTATAGCCTGGCTGGTATAGCTCAGTGGATTGAACGCGGGCTGGGAACCAGAGGGTCCCGGTTCGACTCCCAGTTGGGGCACATGCCTGGGTTGCGGGCCAGGTCCCCAATGAGGACCATGTGAGAGGCAACCATACATTGCTCTTTCTCCCTCCCTTTTCCTCTCTCTGAAAATAAATAAATAAAATCTTTAAAAAAAAAAAGTGCTACATTTTTTTTAATGAGGATGAAGCTAAATTAACTTAGCATAATTACCCAAAGTCTATAGTTCATCTTACAGTTCACTCCTAGGGTTCTACGGATTTGGATAAATGTATAATGAAATGTGTCTGTCCTTAGACTGCCACGCAGAGTATCTTCCCTGCCCTGGGAATTGTCTATGTTCTCCCTAGTCTTTCTCCTTTCCCCGCTCCCTACCCCCACCACAAGCCCTGGAACCCACTAATCTTTTCACTATGCTCACAGGTTTGTCTTTTCCAGAATGTCATATAATTGGAATCAGACAGTATGTAGCCTTGTTTTAGACTGGCTTATTTCACTTAGTAATATGCACTTAAGCTTCCTGTATGTCTTTTCATGGCATGATAGAGTATTTCTTTTTAGTGCTGCATAAGATTCAATTGTCTTGTTGTACCGTAGTTTGTATCTATGTTCACTAACTGAAGAACAACTTGGTGGCTTCGAAGTTTTAGCCATTATGAATAAAGCTGATATAAACACCCATGCGTAGGTTGCTTTGTGGATATACTTTCATCTTATTTGGGTAAATACCAAGGAGCACATTACTGAATGGTATGGAAAAATATGTTTAGTTTTTTTTATGTTGATTATATGTTGAAATAAGTATATTTGGTATATGTTCATATAATAAAATATAATGATTTTTGTTGATTTTTAACTTTTTTAAAATATGACTCCTAGAAAATGTAAAATTGCCTATGTGTCTTCCGTTATACTTGCACTGGAGTGGAATGCGTCAGAGAGCCTAGAAAAGCAGCCGTACTCTGCTTTCGTTACTAATGCTCTTAGCAGCTGATTGAGAATCAGGTAAAACTAGTCTGTAAGAATACACGTCAGAATAACGGTTACCTTTTGGAGCAATATCGAAAAGGAAGGGGTTCACGGGGCCTCCTTTTTTGGGAGTGCTGGAAATATTTTATATTTTAACCTGGTGATAATATTCTAGTGGATCTATATGTAAAAGTTCATCAAGCTATACATTTAAGACTGGTACATATTATACATATGTTAAGTTTCAGTTAAAAAGTTATAGAATTTAAAAAAAAGGATTGTTTACAGAAAATAACTTTAGCATAGATCTGGATATCCTACCAGTGTTTCTGAATGATCTACAAGAGCCCTAGAAAATCTCTTAGTTAATTCTGTTTAAATTATCTCATCACATGAAGACATCTCAGACTTGAATCCCTGATTTAAGTTATTAACTATGGTAGACACTAGACTAATTGCACTTACAGGGTCAACTCTCTTCTTACTTGATGGTTTACACTTTTAAGTCTACACATTAAAACAAACAAACAAACAAACAAAAAAAAAAGAACTCTGTTACTCAGGCTCAGTATGCCCAAATAATACAGTTTTATCCATTGAGACATAGCCAAACTCTACTGAAGTATATTTTAGTAAAGTTTTTGGGTTTCTGACAAAAAAGGACAGTTGCTGCTCCTGTATTCCCTTCTCCCCTTCTTTCTTTCTCAAATCTAGATGTAACGCCTCACATGTTCGTATCCAAGGAAAGGCCTAGCAAAGAAAGCTCAAGAAATGACACGGATCCTGTGTCTATCTCTTTGTTGAGCCACTGAGTCAGTATCAATAGGTACTTAACTTCAGACTAATGGTAATATGTGAAAGTAATTTGCTAGTTGTACAAACGGCTAAAAATTAGGTTTTCTGTTACTTGCAGCTGTACATATTCCCAACTGATACACTGAAGCAATTATTCTTGAGTGTCCAGATTCAGAACCCTGTTGCCATCATTGACTGCCTCCCCTTCACCAAGTGCTGATGTCTGTCACTGAGCCCTGCACATGTCACTCTGTTATGTGTCCCGACACTACTGCCCTTTCAGTCTCATTCTTGACACTGCAGTGCAATCCCTCATATGTGTTTCCTAGATACAATGAGAGATGCCACTTTCCCCTTCAAACCTTTTAAAACGATTCTCCATTTCTAATCAAATGAAGAACATATGGCCTAACCCGGCCAATAATTCAAGGTCCTCTACAATCTGTTCATAATCTACCTTCCTAGACTTAACTGTCCCCTTTAGCATACATGTAATTTTTATTTCATTCATGTCATATTTCTTAGGAGTCTCCCTAATATTTATGTTATTCCTTCACATCCTTAAATACACCTCTCTCTCTGTCTGGGATACTTTGCTTCTTTGTGGCACTGTGGAAAACGAGACCATATTTTAAAAGCCAGGTAATATGTTACACAGCTGTAATCACATTCTCTGACCCCTCTCTGGTCAAAAGTGCTCTCTGCCTTCCTGTAGCTCTTTTGGTCATGCACAAATTTTACTAAGGCCCAGGAATATGTAACAAGCACTATGCCAGGTGATAGGAACAGAACAATAAGTAAGACACATTCCTTGCCATTGATATGTGGAGGAGATATAAAAAGATAATTTCAATATATAAATGTCACTTAGCACAACCTTGAAGAGTCAGCCTTTGAGAAGGTGATGCCTGAGGCCAAATGAAGAGTTAATAACAGATTCAAGAACCAGGCAAGGTCATTCCAGACAGAAGAAACAGTGTAAACAAAAGCAAAGAGACAAGAAACACCATATGGGTTAAATGAACTGGAAGTGCTTTGCTGTTGCCGAAGTTTCTTTCAGTAAGGACCAAACTTTACAGAGGTGAAGGGCAACTGGATGGACTAAAATGTCCTCAGATTTGTTCTGGTGGCAAAGATTTTTATAACATCACAATTTTTCTTATGACAGGGCTATTAGTAATGCTTAGTTTAATTTTTTAAGAAATAAAAATAAAACACAACATAACTAGTACATGTAACTTGGTAAAATTGTCAATTTCTCTTCTCTTTTTGTACCATTCTTCTGAATATGCTCTATGGAATTTAATCTATGGTGGATATTTGTAATAATGAAGTAAGAAAAATTTATATACAAATATGTTCATTCTTTTTTATTAAATACTTTTGAATTTTATTGTTTTTCAAATACAGTTTTCTGCCTCTTCCCCCCAACCCTCCCCACCAACCGAGCCATCCCCACCTCCCTCCCTTGATTATACCTCCTTGTTTTTGTCTGTGTCCCTTATAGTTGTTCCTGTAAAGCCTTCACCCGTTCCCCCCATTATACCCTCCGCCCTCCCCTCTGGTTAGTATCCATTTGTTCTTAATTTCAATGTCTTTGGTTATATTTTGCTTGCTTGTTTGTTTTGTTGATTAGGTTCCAATTAAAGGTGAGATAATATAGTATTTGTCTTTCACCGCCTGGCTTATTTCACAGCCTAATGCTCTCCAGTTCCATCCATGCTGTTGCAAAGGGTAGGATCTCCTTCTTTCTTTCTGCTGTGTAAAATTCCATTGTGTAAACTATGTGCCATAGTTTTTTGATTGATTCATTTACTGATGGGCACTTAGGTTGCTCCCAGCACTTGGCTATTGAAAACTGTGCTGCTATGAACATCGGGGTGCATAGGTTCTTTTAGATTCGTTTTTCAGGGTTCTTAGGATATAATCCTAGCGGTGGAATTGCTGGGTCAAAAGGCAGTTCCATTTTTAGTTTTCTGAGGAAATTCCATACTGTTTTCCATGGTGGTTTCACCAGTCTGCATTCCCACCAACAGTGCACTAGGGTTCCCTTTTCTCTACATCCTCTTCAACATTTGTTGTTTGTTGATTTGTTTATGACGGCCATTCTCACCAATGTGAAGTAATATCTCATTGTGGTTTTACTTTGCATCTCTCTGATGGCTCTTATTTACTAAACTATGCAAGGATAAAATATTGTATAATAATGAAGAGATCATATGGTTTAATTCTTACACTGCCAGGTGGACTTTATCTTGAGAAACAAATTGATTCACTAAGGTTTCATGAACTGTTGTAACAGATAAAGTCTAAAATCTCAGCTGGTTAGCACAGTAAGTCTGTTTTTAGTGTACTTAACAGGTCAGTGGGAGTCTTCCGACTCAAATAGCTGTCCTCCAAATGGTGATTTGGGGTTCCTCTATATTGGGTCTCCATCTGCAGCACTGATCCCAGGATCATCATTCCACTATCCCCACTGGTTATAAAAGAAAAGAGAAATAGAATCTTGTATAGGTGGTCACTTCCACATACTACATCATTTCTGGTCACATTGCTTTAGTTGGAACTCTCTAAGAGTAAGAAAGTTTGGGATATGTGATTATGTTCCAAGTCCTAGATATATAGAAAGTAAGTTCGGTGATCAGTAAACAGGCTGGAGCACATGAGACAATTAATAAGTAAATTAATTTATCCCAGTGGACATGTGATGGGTTTGTACTAAAAATTTAAGGGGTTCAGATATTGTATTAAAAGAACAAAGCTATGTTATACTTGTATCTCTTTTCTCCTCTAAAGGCATTTAATTTTATTCACTTACTGATTCATTCACTTGTTAATTTCAACATCCACTAAGCACATAACATAACCTGGGCATAATATCACAAGCAATTGCAAAGAGAACATATCAGAGATATTGATATTGAAAATTTGTCTCTCCATCTGCTATAGCGCCCGTTCCAAGTAAGCACTCACCAACTTTGTTCCTTTGTTAAATTAATTGTTCAATAATTAATCAGTCCAACATTACAAAATGCACTGTTATAGGGCTGCAATGATTGCGACAGAGGTGATGGAAATGACAATATTTTATATTGTATTGGCCTATCTAAATTCCCAAAAGCTGCCCAGGGTGTATTTTGGCTCTTTGTTGGAAAGATAAAAACTTCATATACTGATTTGCTTCCACTGTTCATTAATTCCTTAGCTAAATACAAAAACACCTAGAACAGTGCCAAACACCAAAGGAGCACTCAATTATATGCTGCTTAATGAGAGTGGTGACAATAAAAGTTACAGGTCTGGAAAATGAATAGCAATAATATGATCCCGTTTTAACAGTCTGGATGGTTCTTCAAAATTGCTATATTTAGGAATTAGGGCTTTTTCTTTTTTTTCATTTTCTAAAGAGTATTTCCTAAAGTAATCAGAGAATTGTGGACATCTAATATGATGCTTTTAATTCTTTTATTGATAATAGGTTCTTTCTTTCTGAAAGACACATAAGTGTTAATGAGGTAACCATAGAGAGAAAAATCTGTCAATTTGTGGCAAAGGAGATTAGATCAGTCAATTTATGAGCTTCAAAATTTCTAGAGGCAGGGAATATCATGAGAGTAATAACTCAGCAAGAAATATTTCTTAAACATGGCACAATAAATCTGTGCTTTGGCATACTCTCCAGAATACATATATGACAATAATAAATACAATCTAAATGACATAATAGATAGAATATCTCTAGCCTCATAAGTGAGATAGACATTTCTGTGAATGCAATGATGGCCAAAAACTGAAAGCTGTAAGAACGGCAGTGGCGCGAGAAGTCTGGCTCCTGCCAGGACACAAAGGCTTAGGTTTTTTTTTTTACAAGATGGCCTGAAAGATAAAGGCCTACTCCTAAAGCCAAGGGTTGGGTTGGTCCGGAATAATATACGAGAAAAGCTGGTAACTGCCACTGTATGGCTCCATGCCTTTGTAGGAAACCCTGGGACTACGTCAGCCAGAAGACAAAGATGAATTCTAACAGGAAAGTGGGACGAAATAGCATTTACTCTGTGAATAGGTTTATAAACACACCCGTATCATCGCAGAGAAGGATTCCAAAACCAAGTTTTTGCCTGGGGACTACAAGTAATCATGTGGAGGAAACAACCAAAATTTTAGATAAGAAAAGAGACACTGAGAAAAAAACACACAAAATTCAAAATGTAGCTTTCCACTTAAATGAATTTTTAAGACAAAATTTCAAATATATGAAAAGGATACTAAGATGTAACATCACAGAATTAATAATAGGTACAGATTTAATTTCAGATACAGTGTTTTATTTATAGGATTAAAAAAACTTTAAGATCAAATAGGATTTTAATGTTCAAAGTAATAAAACAACTCCTTAAAAGAAATAATTATATATAAAATGACATTTTGTTTCTTAAAAAGAAACAACAATCATGGAACAATAACAAATTTTACAGGTTCTTTTAAAAGCAATTTGTAAAAAAAAAAAAAAAGCTATTCGTATATTAAAAATGAAAAGCATAATCACTGAAATTAAAGATATTAGCATGAAACTATGTGCCAAAGAGAATATTCATCATCTGGAAGATTTAGCCCAAATCCAGGAGAGTTAAAATGAAATTAGAAATACGAGGGAGTAATCAATTTCTATGGAGAAGAGAATGGATTAAGGTATTCCAGCACCAGGGCAAAGGACCCACAGCAGGCTCTGGCTAGAACCGTCTGGGGCTGGGGTCAGGCCGCAGCTCCCATTGGCTGCCATGAAGCAGGACATCCTGCATCCTGCTGCTGGGTGAGGGTGGGGAAGATGTTTCTGATCAGGTTGCTGGTGGGCGATGAGTTCCGGGAAGAGGTCCACTTTGGGCATAAGATATCACCATTCCCATGAACATCACCCCAAAAAGGTGCTCACTCATACTGTGGGTTCCTCAGAAGCTGAGCAGACAGTGGAGGAGCTTCAAGATGAGATTTACAAGAAAACTGTGGTACGTGTGGTGTATTGTTTATCTGAGGAGGCCATCATTGAGAAGATAGGAAGCGAATATATCCCACTGGTGAATGGAGGGACTGAGAAGGGGCCGTGGGTCTCCATCATCTTGGTGGGCAACAAGTCAGACCTGCAGCCAGGGAGCTCTCTGGAGGATGTACTGCCTGCCCGTCATGAGCCAGTTCCCTGAGGCTGAGACCTGCATGGAGTATTCCTCCAAGAACCTGAGGAACATCTCAGAGCTGTTCTACTAAACACAGAATGTCATAGGTTTATTTCCGGGCTCTCTATTCTATTCCATTGATCTATGTGTCTGTTTTTATGCCAGTGCCATGCTGTTTTGACTACTGTGGCCTTATTGTATAGTTTGATATTAGGTAGCATGATTCCTCCAACTTTGTTCATTCTCAGGATCACGGTTGCTATGCAGGACCTTTGGTCATTCCCTATAAATTTTGGAAATATTTTTTCTAGTTCTGTGAAATATGACTTTGGAATCTTGATAGGAATTGCATTGAATCTATAAATTGACAAGTGCTGACAAAGAGAAAAGGGAACCGTTTTGCACTGTTGTTGGGAATGCAGATTGGTGCAACCACTGTGGAAAGCAGTGTGGAGATACTTCAAAAAATTAAAAATGGAACTGCCCTTTGACCCAGAGATCCCATTTCTGGGAATATACTCAAAGAAACACAAAACACTAATTCAAAAGAACATAAGCACCCCCATGTTCATACCAGCATTATTTATAGTCACTAAGATATGGAAACAGCCCAGGTGTCCATCAATAGATGACTAGATGAAACAACTATGGGACATTTACACAATGGAATTCTACTCAGCCATAAAAAAGAAAATTTTACCCTTTGTAACACTATGCATGAACCTGGAGAACATTATGCTAAGTGAAATAAGAGAGTCAGAGAAAGACAAATACCATATGATTTCACTTATTTGTGGAAGCTAATGAACAAACTGAACTAACAAGTGAAATAGAGACAGATAAGGGCAAGGCTATGTAGGTACAGAAAAATGCTTTGGAAGGACTCAGGGAAGTTAATCAGACAAGACACTGGATCAGCAGAGGTTGTTAGTCTTGTTGGATTTATGCATAATCATAACCCATACTGCAGTACAAAGAGTTTTAATATTACAGTTATCTCATTCAGTTTTCATCCACTTACCATTAAAAGAAGAAAATTTTATTAATCCATTTTATGATAATTATGACAAAGCAGACATTGTAAATGAATATGCTTATAAAGTGAAATATGACTTCAATAATAGCTGTAGCTTGTTCTTATATGTTAAAGAAAAATATAGCTAGGATTATTAGATAATATGGTCTTAATAAATGGAGTGTATCTTTATTAACTATTAGGCAAGTTTTTAATTAGTATCTATTTATGGAGGTTGTTTTTATGTTTAATTCATTTAATTCATTATAAAAACATCCATTTTCTTGTAACTATATTGCACAACCTATGCTTTTCAAGATTCTGCCACAATTATCTTTGCTTCTTATAACTCTTTTAAATGTATATACGTAGCCAATATTGTATAATAGAACCTCAGTTTGAAAAGTTATACCTAGAACACTATGAAATGTCTTTCACCCCACACACGTAAAAACAAACAATTAATAATCAATTTTAAAACAAATAAAGGCATCGGCGCTACATTTATTTAAATAACATATTTTCTGTGTCATATACCCCATGTGTCCTGCTCAGTGGGAAACAGAAATCTCTTTATCTGCATGAACAATTGTTACACATTTTTACCTTTTATCATTAATTATGAGCTAAAAAATTAGCATTTGAATTAGATTAATAATAATCTAGAAGAATATCAACATTTATATTATTAGCCAAAGCCTTGTTTTTATTCATGATGTTCTTGCTGGGAAAGACCTACACAGCTGGACCTATGAAGTGGCCAAACTTGGGCATAAAAATCCCCCCAAACCCCTTCGTCCTGTCCTGCACACAGTGTCTAGCAACCACTGTCTCTAGGCTCTCAGCTACCTTTAGCTTTTTCACTGTCCACTGAAAACTATTCCTGTTCTGTCTTAGTGAATGACTTTGTGACTCACATAGAAAATATTTATACTTAAAAAATGATATCTTTATTATATATGACTTTTAATGTCACCCATCTAATATCTAAAACCAGACCTTCGTTATTTTTTATGTTTAGTAGAAATGGTAGATATGTAGGAAATGCCACAGAGAATGCCCCACGTGGTATTTCTATTTAGTTTTGGAGTCTGTTATTTGTTGGTTTTACCATCAAAGGATAATAATTGTAGACAATTGTCTTATTCTTCCTAATTATTTCTATGACAAGTTATATTTTATGAGACAGTTTGTTCTGATTTGAAGCATAATGCACAAAATAACTTTAAGAACCCAACTTAGTAAGTTGAAAGACTGCTTTTCCCTATTTTATGTCACTGCAAAGGAATACTTCTAAAAGAATAAGGATTGAACTTTGGACTTTAAAATAAGCTACCATGCTTCAATGGAATGGTTTGAGGCATAGTGAATTAAGCTTAATAAAGGCTTTCAAATCCTCAGTGTACAAGTAATGAGTGTGCGGGAACAGTCTAGTGAAGGGCAAATTTATGTTTGAAACAACAGGCTTTTCTTCCCTTTGTGGTTTGAATTATTTTCAATTGTTACGATGAAAATAAAAATGCCAGAAAAAAATCATGCTAAGCTTGGAAGTTTGGTATTCTGGAAACCAGGGGACTGATTAGCAGAATATCTTTTCTCCTGAAGAATGTCACATGACCGCATACAGTGTATATAAAATGCATGAACTGCCTCTCCTTACACCATCTCCACCCCTGAGAAGGAAGGGGGAGGTGAGAGGGTCAAAAGCATTAGATCTTCCTGCGAAGCTCTCCGTGGAGCTCTGACAGAGCCGTCTCACGTGGGGTTTAAGGCTGTCCAGCAGGGCTGACTGCTGCAAGATGTAGTAGCAACATTTTGGTTCTAATCAAGGCAAATAAAACGCCCTATCATGAAGGTATTATACTTGAGTGTCCTCTGTGATAAGTACAGCTCTTTAATAAAATTAAAACTATGAAAATAAAACTTAACTGCTTGTCACCTTAAAATGAGGATTCGGAACTTTTGTGAGAATACTTGCAAAATCCTATTTGCTATTTCCAGCCTCGTCCAGCATACCTTATTGCAACATGAAACTTTCAAGAAGAGAAGGCAGGAAAAACTACTGTCCTTCTGACTTGCGGGATTTTGAGTGAAGACTTACCCTCATTCATCCTTGATCCTAAAGTATTCATGCAAACCCACTGTACTTTTTATGAAACTTCTCCTCTTTATGGATTGCTCTCTTCTGGTGGACATTATCACATGGTCTTCAAATCATTTCTGGGAAATGTGTAAGGTATTTCTACAAACAATTATTGACACAATCACATATATCAATGAGCATATAAATAGTAGAGAACTACAAGTAACTTTTTAGCCATCAAAATGGCATTATCTAATTAGTGCTTATTAATAGCTATTAAAATTTTGAATAAAGGCCTAACCATTACTTATATACCTATATTCACTACCAAAGCAAGATTTTCTTTTTATTCTCATCAGAGGACATTTTCTTTCATTGCTTTTAGAGAGAGAGGAAAGGAGAAAAGAAGGTAAAGAGAGAAACACCAATGCGAGAGGAAAGCATCAGTTACCACCCTTATGCAACCAGACCTGGGACTGTGGGCACATAGACTGGGGATTGAACCCACAGACCAGGCATGTGCCCTGACCAAAAATCAAACCCGTGACCTTTCAGCTGTGGATGATGCTCCACTCAACTGAGCTCCAGGGCCCAGGGATAAAAAACAAGATTTTTCATCCCTGAGAAGGAAATGATAGATGAGTCAGTATTTTTCATTCTTCTGTTCCAAACCCTTTAAAATAAAATCTATCTCATGTATTCTTTTTGACTCTTTCCCTAGATAACCTTTCTTTTTAAATTTAACAAATATTTCTCAATTAGCTAATAAATATAAAATATTGCATTTGACTTTACAGGAAATACGAAAACAAATATGAAGAGGCATCTGCTCTATAATAACTAACATTCATTGGAGGGCTATTTATGTGAACTTTTTTCTCTCCACGACAGAAAACAGCCATGCTTACCTGACTTGTTTGGTTTTCTTGCATTTGTCTTATTACAAGCACCCATTTCTACATTGTTACATTTATCATCCATGCTCTTTTGAAATGGCCTAAAGTTGTCTAAGTCTTACTCTTTCAAATGCCAACTCAAGTCTCACCAACTCTGTAAATCTTCCTAAAAACAAAAATTGTTTTTAGGTATCGTTTTGCGTTATTTTATCTTTTATGTAGACCTTGCCTTTACAAATTGATTATTAATTACTTACAAGTAACCTTGGCTTTTGCCTTGATAATTTTTAACAATAGAGGATAATTTAACAGTGGAAACGTTAACTGCAGAATGAAGATGTTTCCTCATTAAATTATGCTTCCTCTTCTTTCATGTTCTATTGGTAACAGAAATGCCTGGTCTACAGATTTCAGATTCTTTTATCATATATGTGTTGTTGTTTTACAGTTTCACACACAATTTCTTAAATGAATGCTTAATAAACAAATGTAAAATGTTAGCAACCTGTCACCAGGTGGTGACAAAGTCACAGTGGTGCATAGTTGCAGCAATCCCAAACAGTAAATCATAAACATATTTGAATGCCTAACAATATTGCACAATCACATACACATGTAATTTCACATAACTTTCTAGCCATTTTGTCTTCTAAATTCTGAAAGCTACCTACACTCAGGTTGGACGAGAGACTCTCTTCTATTCTATGTAAGACGCACAACGCCTATGCATGCCAGTGTCCCCTGTCAGTCAGCTCTTGGAGAGACCTGAACGTGTCAGAAGATTGGCCTCCATTTTTTCTCTCAGTTGAAAATTACTGACACCTTTTGGATTTTTGTGAACACTTTTCCTCCTTTCTTTTAATCCCAGGAGAAAAGATAAAACAAAAAACAATAAATCTTTATTCAAATTTTCAAATAATTTTAAATTTCATGACTATTATTTAACAATTAGAAGGAGAAATTTCACTTCTGGTTTAAGGCCTCTTATTCCATGATTTTGTCTCACTCTTTCAAACTTATGCCCCACATTGCAATATTATATAAGCCAATTAATATGACTCCAGTTGCTGTCCTCTAAATGTATTCTGTGTTTTCCAGACAGTGTACCATGACAATGCTTATATACTCCATGATTTCTATGCCATTCAGAATCTTACCATCATTTCAGGTACTGTCCAAATGTTACCACCTACATGAAATTTCCCTGATGTCCACTATTCTTTGAGATTCTTCCCTCTCCTAAATGCTTATATCAGTTTGCTCATTTTTCCCCACGATCATTATGACGAATTTTATTTTATTTTTTAATTAATTATTTTATTGTTGTTCAAGTACAGTTGTCTGCATTTACCCCTCACCACTACCCCCCCAGCCATCCCCACCTCCCTCCCCTGCTTCCTCCCCACTTGGCTTTGTCCATGTGCCCTTTATAGTTGTTCCTTTTTTATGGCCCTTTTAATAGCCTAGAATTGTACTTATTTTCAAAACCCTGTTTTACTTTCTGTCAAAATGAAAGCATCATATAGCATAGCCCAAGCTAATTATCTCTACATTTCTGCTATTCTGATAGATCTCTCTGTATCTGGCTTTGTCCTGCTTATCAAACAAGAACCCATTGATCTGATATGAACAGAACTTACTATATTATATACACTACCACTTAGCTTTTAAATTGTCTTGGATTATAGACACACTTTTATAAAGAAACAGAATTGAAAATTAGAAGAGAAATGAGAGAAGTCTTTATTATGTGTACACACACGGTGTTAAACTCAAGGTGTTCAAATACAAGGGTGTGCATTTTCAGACAACTATTTTAATAGTTTTAAATGTCTCACACTAAGCAGGAAAACAGAGAGAAAAGAGATCTTTTTTAAGTTTTAACCCAGTCAGAACTTCATGAGTGTTTTTTTCCATGGGAATTTAGAGGATGTTGTGTGAAGGACCAGAGGACACAACGAAAAGGCAGGAAGGAAATGTGGTGGGGACGAGTAAGGAAGCACTGAAGAGATGGACCAGATGGAAAAATGAAAAAAGGTCACGGAAATCAGTTAGAACTGAAGTAAATCACTGAGTGTAAGCTTAAGGAGCTTGAATTATATGTGGAAGAGGAGTGGGTGCAAGTAGAATGATTCAAAGAAAAAATTACAAATTGAGTGGGAGAAATGTGCAATTTAACAGTAAAGCATTTTAAGTACATAGGAATGAAAGGAAAAAAGTCATATGAAGATACAAAAAAATGAAGTTTCCTTAATAAAAATGTGAACAATCACACACAGAAAATGGTTCTTTGCATAACGGAGAGTGAGCCATGGATCTCTAACAGTCATCTCAGTATGCTGACCTTTGTAGATTGAAGAACAAATAGGAAATGTCAAAGAACAGCCACAATCAGCACAGAGGGAGGCAAACATATATAAGAGCCATAGATGTAAGCTACCATTGTGCAAAAATAGCTTTAAAATGACAAGAGCCACAGCACAAAGAAAACAAAGCTAAGAATGATTTTTAAAATGGCTAAAATTATATGCATCTCTGCTATAAAATTCTTCAAGCTTTCTGGGATCAAAGAATATATCTAAAAACATATTTTTTTAATTTTTTATTGCCAATAATATATTTAAGAATTTATTTTAACAATTACATATTTATGTATTAGAATAAGACTGATATTTATTTTAATCACAGCTCAGTCACCTTCTATCTTTGTGATTATGGTCAAGCCACTTAATTTTCTCTATTTTTATGTATTGGTAAAATATGAGTAGTACTACTTACTGATCACAGTATTTGGAGGATCAGTTAGTGAATCAGGTAGCATTGAGCACAGAGCCTGCAAAAAAGTGAACCTTCAATTAATTTAAATATGCTACTATGGTCCATGACTTTTGGAGTTTAGCTCAAGCTTAGAAACTAGGCTTCCTAAAAATTTAAAAGTCTGCTTTCTTCAGCAATCTATAAATCTTTTTCATTTTCACTCTCCAAAACAACCCCCACACCATGACCACACACAATATTTTCATTAGTTAGTCAAGAGTAGAGATATTTTATTTTTCAGCAATAAGTTATTTCTAATTGAATAAAGAAGAATGCATCTATGATACAAAATCAACAAAGCAAATAAAATAATATAAGATCAATCAGGACAAATTTTGGTTCTAGAGGTCTATATATAACCTGTTGCACCATGATGTATTACTTATTTTTGAAAACTATGGTGTATGCATGTGTTTGAACTCTTGTGAGAGCAATCATCTGATTCAAATTTAAGTACTTAAAAGACTCATCATGCATCTCCGTATATGGTCACCAATGAAACTTGCGAAATGCTTCATAGTTGCAGTGATTTCTAGTTTGGCCCAAACAACTCACCCATTGACATTTGTTGAACCAAAACATAGCAACTGTGATGCCATCTTGTAAATGCTTCAGTGATTCCATAAACAATATTTATTTCCCTTTAACTTCCTTCTTTCAATTTTTTCCCTAAATGACATATGGTGGATACTCTAGAATGTAATTAAGTAAGATAAATAGTATAAAGTGAGTGAGCTTAAGAGATTGTTTTGAAACGTATGTGCTACTTCAGAGATTTCAAATAATTTAAATTCAAATGGATTTAATTCATTAAAATTCCTTTGGTATCCATCATTTGCAAAGTATTCTCTTAGGTATGATGGAGTATACAGATATAGGAATGATGAAACCCTTGACAACAGTCAGCATGTTACAAATAACAGTAATACTGCCTTACAACCAGGTAGGGCTAATTGAAAGAAGTAATGGAAGTATTTAATATTAAGAGACTGAAGGAGTAAAATTGTATGATCATATAACACATATATATAAAACTCAACTCAAATTTTAAACTATCTTAGCAATTACAGAATGGAAAAGAGAATTACTTAAATTGGTAATGACCAATACCAAAAATATACAACAGATAGCATGTTTAATAATAAAACATTAGAAACAACCTCTTTAAAAACTGTATAATAAAAAAAGTCTGCTATCACTGTTGCTTTTCAACATGGCACTGAAAAAAATCTAGCCAGCACTGTAGGACAAGAAATATTATTAAAATGATGATAAATTGATGGAGCAGAAGCAATGTGTCAAGTTGCCTAAAAAGAAATATTAGAGAAATTATTAGAGTTAATAATTTCTGAGAGAAGGGAAAAAATGAGGTGAGCTTACAGCCTGAAGAGAGTTTATAGAAATCAAAGCAGGGAAGGGGAACCCAAGCAGATATCGGCACCTTCGCTGAGATGTTGGGAGCTCAGGTTGTCCAAGGCAGCTAAAGATGGCAAGGCTTAACCGCAGAAAGGAGAGGAGTGCAGGAGGAGCACCAGACATCTGTCTGCAGAGAATCAGCCTTAATTGTTCAGATAAGTGGTAATCAGTGTATGTTTGCAAGGAAACATCACAAGATGGGATAAGAACCATCTGAAGGGAGTAGGCTTTCACAAAAGTTGTTTATACTGGACCACAATCAAGATTTAAAAAGAAACACATAATACATAGGGAATCAGGTAAAGTACTTAGAGTGGTGAGGCAAAATTAGCCTTAGATGAAAGTCTTCTCTGATTCATTTGATAAAGCTTAAAGGCAAACATCTAAAAAGATTTAGCTCTTTAGAAGTAAAATTAACAACCATGCAGAGAAGTAAACGTATATGACACAATGAAGAAAAAATAAATCAAAACTAAATCAGACTTTTTCTGGTCTGTCACGTAATGAGCTTGAAATCAGTAATAAACATGTTTCCTCAGATTCATTAAAGAACTAAGGTCACTGGCAAATTTCTGCCTCCAATTTGGAGAACAAGTGAATAGATAGAATTACAGCTTACTAGAGCAGAAGCCCAGGAACAGAAGCCATCACAAAAGTCAGTACCTGATTCCTTTTACACAGAACATCATGTCAAGCTTTCCACAAAACAATTACAAGGCATATTAAAGACAAAAGAACACCATTTAAAGAGACAGAGCAAGCATCAGAACTAGATTCAGATATGGCAGGTGTTAAAAGCAGAAAAGGTGAGAAAAAAGAAAAAGTGGAAAATGAAACCAGAAAAAGAAACAAAGAATAGGAACGAATAGAAAGCAGCAACACATACGGTAAAATAAATTTAACTACATTAATGATCACTGTAAATGTGACCAAATATACCAATTAAAATATAATGGTGATCAGGGTGTGTTAAAAGAAAAATTCCAGCTCTATGTCGTTTACAGTAAAATACTTTAAATAAAAAGACACTGATTTAAAATAAAGGAAGAAATCATTATATGCCATGTGAACACTAATCAAAAGAAAGCCAGAATAGCTACATTAGTTTCAGACAAAGCCAACTCAGAGCAAGGGAAATTGTCAGGAAGATCATTACATAGTGATAAAAGAGCCATCTCTTCAAGAAACTTAAAAATTTTTAATGTGTAAATGCTTAACAAGAAAGGCTCAAAATAAGTAAGGTAAACATTGACAGTACTGCAAGGAAAACAAGATGAATTAACTATGATAATCAGAGACTTCAACATGCCTCTATCAATGACTGACATATCTAGTGGGCAGGACATGAGGAGGGACATACTTGAACTCAACAATACCATCAATCAACCAGATATAAAGGACATCTAGAGACTACTAAATTTAACAACAACAAAATATACTTTCTTCTGAAGCTCCCATGAAATGTTAACTAATGTAGATTTCATTCTGGGACCTAAAATGTACCTTAAAATATGTAATAGTATAGAAATCATGAAAGTATGCTCTCAGATAAGAATGGAATTGAGCTAGAAACCAATATCCAAAAATAGCTGGAACTTTTCAAATATTTAAGTTAAACAGTACACTCGTAATTAATACATGGGTCAAAGAAGTCTCATGAGATTTCTATAAATATTTTGAACCAAATGGAAACGTAAGTGAAATATCAAATTTGAGTGATGTTGCAAAAACAATCCTTAAAGGAAAATTTATAGTAATGAATGCATATATTAAAAAAAAAGAAATATCTAAAATCAATAATCTAAGCCTGCACCTTAAGGAACTAGGAAAAGAAGAACACATTAAATACAAGTTAAGCAGATGAAAAAAATAATAAAAATCAAGGTAGGTATCAATGAAACTAAAAACAATCAATAGAGCAAATCAGTAAATCCAAACTCTAACTCTTTAAAAAGAACAATAAAATTGATAAACTGATAACTAAGGAGAAGAGAGAGAAGGCGCAAATTACTAACACCAGAAAAGAAAAAAGAGCCATTGCCCCTTGGAGATTAAAAGGATAATAGAGTAATATTATGAACCACTCCATGGTCATAAATTGACAATCAAGATAAAAGGGAGAGCTCAATTCCTTGAAAAGAAATAGTCCACAAAAACTCACACTAGAAGATAAATGGCGTTGGAGTAGGCCTTTATCTATTAAATAAATGGAATCAATAATTAATAACTTTCCCAAAGAGAAAGCATTAGGCTTAGATGGGTTCACTAGGGAACTCACCTAATATTTAAGGAAATGATTGTCAATTCTCTAAAATTTTTACAAAAAATATAAGCTGAGTAAATGCTTTCTAAATTATTGCCTGAGACCATAATTGTCCTGATACCATAATCAGATAAGGACACACAATGAAGGAAGGAAAACTGTAGAACAATGTCTCTCATGAACATACATACAAGTTCCTCAACAAAATATTAATTGTAATTCAACAATGTAGGAAATAAATTATGTACCATGACCAATTAGAATTTATTCCAGGTATGCAAAACTAGTTCAACATTTGCAAATTAATTAATGTAGTCCATCACATTAACAGGCTAAAGAAGAAAAGTCATGATCAGGTTAAAAGATACAAGAGAAAAAGCATTTGACAAAACCCAGCACTCATGATAAAACCTCTCAACAAACTAAGAATAGGTGGAAAACTCCTCAGTTTGATAAAAAACATCTACAAAAAGCCTACAGATAACATCAAATTTAATATTGAGAAATAAGATGCTTCCTGCTCACATTAGAAACAGAGAAGAACATTCCCTCTCACCTATCCTTTAAAAAATAGTCAAAGTCCTAGTTAATACAAGAAGACAAAAATAGAATATAGAAGGTATACAGATTGAGAAGGAAGAAATAAAATAAACTTGGTTTGTATATGACGTGACTGTCAATGTAGAAAATCCCAAAGAATTAACAACAGCAAATAAAACCCTCTTAGAACTAACAAGTGATTAAAACAAGGTTACAGAATATGAAGTTAAAATACAAAAGGCATTTTATTTTTTGTATACTAACAATGACATTTCGAATTTGAAATTAGAAACACATCTTTCACGTTAATACTTCAAGTGATATGCTTAAGTATAAATCTAACAAAATATGATCAATATTTCTTTGAGAAAAATTGTAATGAAATAAATCAAAAAAGAACCAAATAAATAAATGTTCTATGTTCTTAGACAGGAAGACTTGATGTTAAGGTATCAGTTCCTTATAACTTGATCTATTTCAATAGAAATTCCAGTAAAAAATCTCAGCAAGTTATTTTATAAACATCTACAAATTGCTTCTACATTTTATATGTAAATGCAGCTGTTCCAGAGTAGCCAAGACATCATTGATGGAGAAAAAAATCAGAGCACCAACTGTATCTGACTTAAAATATTTACTATAATACCACAATTATCAAGACAGTGTGGTATGGCAAAAGAATAAACAAACATGTTAATGGAACAGAATAAAGAGCCCAGGTATGTTCTCATGCAAATACTATTGACTTATGTTGGACCAAGGAGCAAAGACAGTTTAATGGAGAAAGGATAGCTAAAACAACCATACACTTGCATGTAAAAAATTGAACTTAGACACACTCACACCTTTCACAAAAATTAATTCAAAGTGTGACATACACCTAAATAAAAATGCTATAAAACCCCTAGAAGATAACATACGAGAAAACTTAAATTTGGCAGTGATTTTTTTTAGATGCAATATCAAAAGCATCAGCCATAAACAAAAATATCAATAAGTTGGACTTCATTAAAATTTAAAACTTTCAATCAATTAAAGAAATTGTTAAGAGAATGAAAATACAATCCACAGACTGGAAGAAAATCTTTATAAAACATATATTTCATAAAAGACTGGCATCAAAATTAAAATTAAATTAACCTCCCAAAATTTAACTATAAGAAAACAAACAACTGAAAAATGTGCAAAACATCTGTACAAACACATAAACACATCACCAAACATATACAAATGCCAAATAAACACAGTATGCTCAACATCATATGCCATTTGGAATTACAGATTAAAAGAACAATAAATGACTACTACATACCTATTACAATGGCTAAAATCTAAAACACAGACAATACCAAATGCAGGTGAGGATGTGGAGCAACAGGAACTCTCATTTATTGTGCACAGGAATGCAGAATGGTACAACCACTTTGGAAGAAAGTTTGGCAGTTTTTCACAAACCTAAATATGTTTCCATACAATCTGTCAATCATGTTCCTTGGTAGTGACCCAAATGAGTTGAAAACTTATGTCCGCACACAAATATGCACATGAATGTTTATAGCAGCTTTATTTATGGTTGCCAAAACTTGGAGGCAACAAGATGTCCTTCAGTAGGTGAATGGATAAGCAAACTTGTATATCCACTCAATGTAATATTATTCAGTGTTAAGCAGAAATGAGCTATCAAACCATGGAAAGACACAGAGGAACCTTAAGTGCATATTGCTGAGTGCAAGAAGCCAATGTAAGAAGACTGCATACTGTATGATTTTTAAATATATGATATTCTACAAAAGATAAAACTAGAGTAACAATGAAAAGACCAGTAGCTGGCAGGAGCATTTGAAGAGGGAGGAAGGGGTCAATATACATGTCACAGGGGCTTTTTATGGCAGTGAAACTATTCTCTATAACACTCTAATGGTCAATTCTTGTCACTGTACATTTATCAAAACTCATAAATTTAATAACACAAGAGTGAAGCCTAATAGAAATTATGGAATTTAGTATATAAAAATGCATCAAGACTTTTTACTCAAATTTCCTTTCAATCGAAACCTGCTCTAAAATATAGTCTATTTTTTAACTGACCCAGGAATACCACAAATGATAGGATTTGTAGACAAAAACAAATAAATATAAAATAGATATTATGATTAAATTTATGTTTGTAAAGATAAATTGATTTTATCAGGTAGAAAAATTGAATTGTACAGAGTTAAATTGACCTTCAATAGACAAAATGCAATACCTGAGATAAATAAACTACTACAAAAGATAAACAAAAAAATTAGACAATGTACCAGACTAGTGAACTTGAAGACATAAATAAAAACTATCCAAAATTAAGGAGAACTTCATAAATGTTAGGTAGTATAATGAGGCTTAGGAAATCAAAAATAAAATTGAAAATAAAACAGGAAGTGATATGGCAATATGAAAAGATGTCTGCTGATATTTCAGGCCAAAGTTATAGCCCAAGAAGTTCCAAATACTCTATTTCTTTTTTTCCTACACTTTCTCTAGATACCATAGATTCCTCTGTAGAAAATGTGTTAGTTTAAAAAATGTATTAATTAATTTTTTAAGGCACCATCACTGGGGCAGGAATTGTCTTATTACTTTCAGAGAGGAGGAGTCATCCATGACTGAGCACTTTTGGCTGTGCCTCTGCTGATAATAATAGGGATCTAGGAGCAGGAGCAAGAAATGAAAAAGAAATTGGTGATACAGACTTCAACTTCCAGAAATTGAACAAGGTTGCCTTCCCTTGCATGTTTTGAAAGTTTGATTATAAAACAAGGTCTATTTTTTGTTTGTGTTTTAATTTATTCTTTAGTGTTCACTCTAGCCATTCTTTAATTGGATAAAAGCCACTTTCTCACAGAGAAATGCTTAGTTTAGTAGCCTGAATAACATTCAAGTTCATGGTTGCTGACTCTGCTACAATCTAAATGACTCTTTAGCAGAGTTACTGCCCCTGCTTTCTATTGATATTGTAATCTGGTGATTCATATTTCTGATAGTACTATAAAGTCAGGCAACACGTACTTTGTCAAGATTGTTACTATAGATGTTTTATCACTTACCATATTAAAGAAAAAATATGACAAAAGATAAGGTCCCTAAGAACAGAATGAAAGAGTTGGCAAGTTTGATAAGATTACATTGTTTGAGAAGATAGATATCTGGGGAATATTTACTGATTGGAGAAGTGAGAAATTTATAATATATACTAAAATGTAATAGCTACACATGATGAGGTGAGTTTAAAAAAGATCACAGATTAAAAGGAGTAGTGTTAGGAAGATTAGAAGCCAGACTATGCATTGGAAAATAGTGAAAGAAAGAATTATTTACAAAAAGAAAGATCCCAAAGTGATTGAATTTCACTTTCTTTCTTTCTTTTTTTTAATAATTACTTTATTGTTTTTCAATTACACTTGTCTGCATCCTCTCCCTTCCCCTCCCCCTCCCCCTGCAACCCCACCTCCCTTCCCTGCCTCCCTCCTTTCCCTTGGTTCTGTCCCTGTGTCCTCTATAGTGTCAATTCCCAAACTGGAGCTAAACTCAATATCACTATTGAATTGTAATTCCCCTTACCCTATACTGCCTAATTAATCATTAGTTTCTTTCAGCCTCAAAAATGTTTCTTTTTTTCTTTTCAAAAACCCTACTGTCATAGTCACACTTCTGACCCATATC
>PVJI01012031.1:0-53466 GCA_004026765.1 Micronycteris hirsuta | reverse complement strand
AGCCCGACCTTACATGGGCTCCTAACCCGGCCCCTGGGAATGGAGCCCAATGTGGAAACGGGGTCTTTGCAGATGTGATCTAGTGACCATGAGGGTGCCAGGCTGGGCCCCGACCCAGTAAGACTGGTGTCTCCCCTAAAAGAAGAGACAGACAGGCACCGAGGGGACGGCCACGTGAGGATGGAGGCAGAGGCTGGAGGGACGCCGCTCTGGGGCCACTGGATGCTGGAAGAGGCGGGAAGGACCCTCCCCTAGAGGCTTCGGTGGGTGCACGGCCCCACTGACCCCTGAATTTCTGTTGCTGACCTTGCACATTTGCAGGTGAAGGGGCCTGTGTTTTCATGTTGACCGATGGTCATCCGGAGCTTCCCACGGGCCGAGTGCCTCACAAAGACCCTGCTGGACCCCAGCTTTGTATGGGAGGATCTGGAGGCACAGAGAGGGTGTGCAAGTTGCCCCAGGTTGCACCGTGGGACAGAACTGGCGTTTGGATGAAAACGTGGTTCGCGGGGCTCTGGGCCTGGACTCTGCCCCTCTGTTCTGCTGGCTGCCGGGCTGAGTGGCTCCGTGAATCAGAGGGGACGCGGCGAGACCGCCAGGGGCCACCGGTGAAGCTTGGGGCATTTCCCGCTGCCTGTTCCTGTCTGCTCTCCATTATGCTGGCAGTTCCCCACCCAGCTTCCTGCCAGAGTCTTGGCCAGACTCCTGCCCTGAGGCCTGTTCCCAGCTGGCGGAGGATGGAGTCGGCCCAGGGATGGGTATGGTGCCCCGCAGAGCAGCTGGCCATTGGGACTGCCCCATGGGCAGGGGGGCCTGCAGACAGGCCGCTCCTGTCCACTTCCTGCTCATCCCTATGGAAATAGTATGCCCGCCCCCCCCCCCCAGCTGCCGGGCCCTCATTTCCACGTCTGCACCACCCACAGGCTCAGCGAGACCTCCCCTGGGCTCTGCTGTGCGTGGAAGCCTCCCACTCATGCCGGCACCCCGGCTGTTTGCTCCTTTTCAGCACTGTTTGTGTTTGCACAAAACGAGGGGGGGGGGGCTGCCGTTCGGCCAGAGGGAATGTCCCAGAGCTTCCAAAGCCCTGGGCGTTTTCCCCGAAGGGCTCCGTGGTGTGGGCCCTTGAAGTCTGACAGCTGCGTGCAGAGTGAAGACGGATGAGGGGAGCCCAGCGGGGCACGTGCGCCTCCTTTTTCCCCCGGACCCGCCAAGCTGGGGCTCCTTCCAGCCGTGCGTGCGGGGCAGGGGTGTGGAGAGCCCGGCCCGCGGCGGCACCCTGCAGGCTTCCCCTGGAGGCGTGGGGAGGCCTTGAAGGAGCAGCACGGGCGACTGCATCCTGGCACCCGTGCACCCACCGGGCAAGCATGGTCAGCGGCAGAGAGAAGGCCACCCAGGTCGCTCACCTGGGCTCTGCCCCGGCCAGATGACCTACTTCTCCCAGGTGAGCTCCTCAGCTCCTCCCTGCTGCTGCCCCGGGGCCTCCCTGACCTCCCGCCCCCAGTGCTGCCCTCCTGGCCCCACCCCGCCCCGTCTCATCCCAGCTGGGGGAGGAAGGCTGTCCCACGTCGCTCTGCAGACCTCTGCTCTGATGGGGCACAGCCGTGGCCACCCGGCAGGGGCCGGCAGTCCAGTGGGGGCACCTGTCCCGTCAGTGGTGTTGGGACAAGGTTGGGGACACTCGTCCTCTGGCCTGGGGCCTTCCTGGCCGACAGAAGTGACCGACAGCGACAGGTCGGCACCCCCTCCTCCTCGGGTCTCACTGTCCCTGCTCCCAGGTCAGCTACCTGTACCCAAACTTGTGACTTGGGAGTGTAGCCAAGTCAAGACCCCTCGGTCAAAGGCTCTCTCCAGACAAGGACCTGCTGGGGTCCCAGTGGCAAACCCATTGCTTTACTTTAATATCTCCTTGTGCCGTCCGCAGCGCCCCCTGGGGGCGTGAGAGGGGGACGCAGGGACCTGTGGGAGGTGCCCTCATCCGCACACGTGGGGATTCCCACCTGCGTTACTGAGGATGGACGCACGGCTCCCTGTAACCGACGTAGGTCTGGCAACGGGACTGACATTTTTTTCTCATTTGTCACCCACTGACGAATTAGGAGTGACCACACATTCTGTGGGGCCTCGGGAAGACAGGTGTCCGAGGACAGAAGGAACAAGGTTTGGAGGCAGATGGCAGTGTTCCAGGGGGGTGCACACCCAGCGCCAAGGGCTGTCTGCTCAGGGGGTTCCCCCGACGAGGAAGGAAACTCATCTCTGAGCAGTAGTTCCGGGGCCCCGAATCGCACGGGAGGGGAGGACCGAGGTGCCTTCCTGGGAAAACAGACACACGGAACCAGGTCTCGCTCACGAAAGTGCTCTGTTTGCCTTCCTGCCAGTGATGTGGCTGCCCGAACACATCTCTGCCGAGGGTCGGGGGCCCTGGGGCCTCTGGCTCTCGTCTGCAACAGGGAAACTGAGAGACCCAGGGTCACACAGCTGTCGGGTGGAGTCTGCCTCAAGGTCACGTCGGAGGAGAGGGTGCCGCCTGCGTTCATGGGATGACAGCGGCCCAGAGCGCCGGGCCACTGGCCGGCCGGCCCGTGGACAGCGGAGGAGTTCCTGATATGCATGAACAGAAACCAAGCAAATGTCAGTGTAGTGGAAAGGCGTCCTCGTGAAAATCAAGGTCAGCCCTTGGAGGGAGAAAAAACGAAGCCTTAGCCTAGAACAGGAAGCCATGCCCCTCGATGGCCCCACACCGCCAGCTTCCACCAGTCCAAGCCCCGACTTGGCAACGCCAGGCAGGGCGGGTACCAAAGTGCTGGCGTGCAGGACGGCCTGTTTCTGGAGCACTGAAGGTCGCTCCAAGCACGGCGGGCGCAGGGGTCCCGGAAAGGGGTGGGAGGGGCGTCAGCGAGGGATGTGCTTGGGGAGGTTGCGGGGTCAGCTGTGGGAGGGCTGAAGATGGTGTGGTGGACCTTCCGGGGCTTTATTTCCTGGCTGGTCCTTACCGGCCACTCGCCCGTCCAAGCTCAAATTGGAACGCTTCGCATCCACAGCAAATGCCCCGGCTCTGTGTTCCCCAAGAGCGAAGGGAGCGTGCATGGCCCTTTCCCTCTGCACTGAGCCCAGGTGCGGAAGATCACCCCACACCAGCCAGGTGAAGGTATGATTAAATAGCATTTCCCCAGGCATCTTCCACCGGGCGTCTCCCTTAGATCAGAACAAAAAACGGGCTGAAAACTGGGGAGTACGGTGAGCTGGCCTTGGCCCCGCGGGTCTGACCGAGAGGAACCAGGCCCCCCCCCCCCCACGCGGCCCCCCTGGGTGCGGAGCTCATTTCCTGACCCAGCTCTAAGTTCCATACCACCTTCGCTAATAAAAGAGGGTAAACACATTATTTTGCATGAAATGATGTTTCTTAATGAATTAATAATAGGATTACAATTTTCAACTGAACAAACAGGGCAATGCAGAGCATAAAACAAGGGCAAGCCGCGGCACTGTAATTAGTTGGTCTTCGCAGCCGGGCTGGGATGCCTCGGCTCTGACTGCGGGGGAGGGAGGGAGGGAGGGAGAGGGCTGGGGAGGGCGGCCCTCGCTGCTGGGGAGTTCTGGGGGGAGCAGAGAAAAGGGGCTGCGATGATTAACCCTAAAGCAACCGTGGCTCCTTTCTGCAAATCGACGCCATCCGTTCTGAGAGGCTCATCGCTGGGATCTAAATATAGTTGGTCTGGCAGGGAGCTCTCTGCCTCACACTCGCACGACCTGTCGGGGGCAGTCTCCTCCCGCCGCCCCAGCCCCAGGTCAGCGTTCCTGCCCCGGATCCCTCTGCAAGAAAGAGGTGGCTTTGCCCAGAGACAGACGTGGCCTCTGAGCTCAGCTGCTGGGAGGGGATCCATTCAGCACAGAGTCCCCGCTGGACCTCAGGGTGGACACTGGCCACGCCAGGAAGGCTGGCTGTGTGACGACACTGGGGTGTCTGGCCGCCGGCACCCCTCGACCTGGCCGCTGACTGCAACCGCACGGGCAACCGCCTGCCAACTGTGCCGTGTCCCGAAGTCCCCGTGGGAGCTCTGGATGCCGAGCGAGGGCGGGCTTCCCTGGAGGGCCATGCTCCCGGCGGGTGGCCGTGTTGGCGCAGAAGCACGATGTGTCCTGGCTCCAGGGGGCAACGGTCAAGGGCACTTGCCCTTGGAGCCTGCCCGGACGCTGCCCTTCGGCTGGTTTCAGTCTGCGCCCTTCCCTGGTGACAAGCTGTGACGATGAGTCTGACAGCTGTCATGGGTGCTGGGAGCCCTCCTGGAGAACTCACGAACCCCGGGTGGTTTTGGGAACGCTCCGGGTGGAGAGCTGGCCTCAGAAGTGAGGGCGTCGTGGGAGACCGGGGCGTCGGCCGTGCAGGGCGGCCAGCACTCAGCTGTCCCCGACTGTCTCCAGGGCAGCGTTTCCTGTTCCCCCGGGTGGAGCTCTGGCACCTCTCCGCCCCCTCACGGGGGTCTCCGGGCTGCGTTAGCGTGTGTTAAATGCGGCTGGGGTCTTCGGTGTTCATGAAGGGAGACACAAAGCACCTGTTTGTAGTGCAGTGGCCCAGCGTTTGGGTCCGAGACAAGTCCTCGCTCCAGACCTGCAGGGCTGGCAGTGACAGCTCAGGACCTGGAGCACAGCTGGGTGTGCTGCCCGATGGCTCCGATGACGAGCTACACAGCCATTGGTGACAGAGACGGACACACTCACCTTTACGTTTCCGCAAGAACCACGGCGTCTATGGCCGGCTGTGCCCCTTGCTGGGCTTCTCCTGGATGCCCAACGAGGGTGCTAAAGAGTCACTGGGGCCCTGACCAGTGTGGCTCGGTTGGTCGGGTGTCATCCAGTGAAGCAAAATGTCCCCAGTTCAATTCCTGGTCAGGACACATTCCTGGGTTGTGGGCTCGGTCCCGGGTTGGGGTGCATACAAGAGGCGACAGATGATGTTTCTCTCCCACATGGATATTTCTCTCCTTGTCTTGTCCCTCCCTTCTCCTCTCTCTAAAAAGTCAATAAATAAAATCTTTAAAAAAACTTACTGGGAAGAGAGTCGGTCTGGGTCCTGGGGGCCAGGGGCTAACCTGTGTGTTTTGCCTGCATCTTTCTCCCTGATTCGTCCCAAGGGCACCCACACCTTGAACGTGTGGTGCTGACCCCCATAAGGTGCAGAGGATGGTAATGATCTTGGGTCAGCTTGGGAAAGAGAAAGGTGAGGAGGAGGCCGGGGTGGAGGGCGGAGGGAGGAGGGAGAGGACAGCGTGGTTGCAGCCGCCCCAGGGTGCCTGCGGGGCGGGGCGGGGCAGGGGGTGGTCACTACTCTGGGGACCGCCAGAGCCGTACTGCTCAGAGTTCAGGCTCTCATCGGCCGTGATGTCTCTCAACTGTGCGCCCACCTCCCCCGGGGGACCCCTTGGGCTCACGAATGCCCTGCAGGTGGTTCTCCCAACCACACTTCCGTGTCCACCTACTGTGTGCCCGAAGTTTAGTCAGAACGCAGGAGTGGGACTGAGAGCCCACGGGTAAGGAGGCCCTCACTAGCAGGGGTGCGCATTCCCAGGCTCTCACGTGGAAGGCACCCGTCTGGACTCCGTGTCCGTGGCAGATGTGACAGTGCTGGGGGCTAGACACGCCTTCTTCTCAGACGGGCCTGGGTCTGCAACGTCCCCTGCCTGCCACGTTGCTGCTCCCCTCGGACTTGCTGCCGGAACCTCTGAGCCGTGGGCATGTTGGCTCGCTCAGCTGCGCAACGGGGCTGGCGAGATGCATGAAGAAAAAGGATGCGGATGAAGGGCTCGGCCCCATGCCCGGCTCCGGAAATCGCTCCTATTTTAGAATCGGATGCCAGAGAGACGACTTCTACTCTTGAAGCTCTGCTGGAGGTTGTGACCGAGACGCACGGCTTCTGAGAGGCTGATCAGAGCCGCTGCAAAGACAAAGCGCGGCGTGGGCCACAGGAGAGCGGCGGCCCGGCTGCCTCTCAGGACACAGGCGGTTCCGTCGCTTTGGACCTGCGGGAGATCCAGGCCTCTGCTTGCCATTAACTCACGCAGGAGAATTCAAATAAAGTTGCTGTCAGGAGCGTATTTCTCCCTAAATCTAGAGCATAATAAAAAGCAGTGACTGATCTGGATGTCAGAAGAGTAATGGAAAATTCTGCTCGCAGGAAATACAAATAGGACTTGCCGTGAACAGGGCCATATATCCCAGGAAGAGAAAAATCGGCCGATGACCGCCTCCATAACTTTCTACCGACTCTCAGCGTGGAGCGTTTTGGGGCTTGAGTCAGAGAGAAAATTCAGCGCCAGGGTTTTCCTCCCAGAAATCCTTCGAAAAGGGCACCCTCGTTCAAGGAGCTAAAAGCAATTTAATAACGTGAAACAAAGAGAGTTTTGGTTTTCTTAGGTTGGTGGTATATTCATCAGAACCCATTGTAAGCAATAAACACTCCACTCCAGCTGGCTTGGGTAAAGGGGGAAGTTTGCCTCGTGTTCTTGGGAGGTGCTGGGTGTGGGGGAGATATCAAGGCAGGCTGACCGCCGGAGCTCCAACGACATGGATGGCTTGCGTCCCTTCTGTCCCTCAGCTCCTGGTCTTGGGGGAACCTGGTCCCTGGTGGCTCTCCGCAGGTGGCAGGCAGGCAATGAAGACGATACTCGAGCCGAAGCTCGGCCAGTGCCCGCCTGTAGCGGGTGCTCACAAAGCCCAGAGGCCCATCCCCTCGGTTCCTCTACGGGGGCTCCTCCGGGGGCTCAGGCAGTTATTAGTTCCATTTTGCAGGCGAGGAAACCGAGGGCTAGCTTCCTCAGATCCCACTCTGGGAACTGGGAAGGGTCTTGAGGACCCAGGGTGTCCCATGCTCCCAACCTCCAGGACTTGTCCCTCTCTAGCCCCCACCCTGCGGAGGAGGAAACCTCTCCCCAAAGTCTCGATGACACGGGAGTCTCTGGTTGCACCCGCTGATGCCACATGGCCATCCTCCGCCCGCTCACTGGGGCAGAGGGGGTGGAACATCTCATTGGCTGGCTGTGTTATGGGCCCGCCCACTTCTGTGGTGCAGGAGAAGCCAAGTCTCCCCAAAGTGGCATGCCCACTCCTCCGGGATCACGCCCCACTGTGAGTGGCAGAATGGATGCCGGAGTGCGGAGGGACATGGGGGCACACAGAATCAGAGCCCCAGTTTTGGAAGGAGGTGGACCTGGCAGAGTCCAGCCTCTGTTTTGGCACCTTTTCCCCATTTTCTGAGAAGAAACACATCCTTGAAGCGCCTGAGACACCTGCAGGCGCCCACACACACGGTGGAATTCTTTGCAGAGATCTCAACTGAACCCAAGGCTTTGGGACTTTGTGACAATGGTGTCCACTTGGAAACCGGAGAGAGTCGAGTGTGCTCGTGTGTCCCCAAGAGCCGTCTGCGCAGCCCCAGTTTGGTGACACCGCTCCAAGAGATGGATGTAGAAACCGGCCTTCAGGCCCCGGCCGCCCCCGCGTCTTCCACGACCGGAGCTGCTCTGGGAGCGAAGGAGCAGCAAACCCAGCCACTGGGAGCCCTTTCCAAGAGCGGCAGCTGGTTCTGGGCAGAAGATGCCTTTTTTTGACCGTCGAGCAGCCTGGAGAAAAGTCCTCATATTTAATATGCAGAGTCTGTTACCCATCTCGCTCCTCATAAATTGGCGTAACATCTTGCACA
The DNA here is from genome assembly GCA_004026765.1 of Micronycteris hirsuta. Classification (NCBI taxonomy): domain Eukaryota; kingdom Metazoa; phylum Chordata; class Mammalia; order Chiroptera; family Phyllostomidae; genus Micronycteris; species Micronycteris hirsuta. The sequence goes on along the minus strand of PVJI01012031.1, from coordinate 45,773 downwards.
GCTAAATCATTAAGGGGGGGACTGAACTCCAGAGGCCAGTTATAAATGCACAACGATAATATAGAACTAGGTACATAAAATATAAGCTGATTGCTTCATCTATACTAATGGATTATAAACAGAGAAAATAAGGATAAGCACCAGGCACATTAGAAATTAAAATCAGGCCGCCAAGCTCTCCGGTTCATACAAGAAACGATTCACGGGGGCCATTCCTCGGAGTCCAATCTCACGTGTTTTCACATCCACCCGGGGGCTCCGCACGGGTGGGGCCGCTTCCCGGGGCGGCGTGGGTGCCGTTTCCTCACACCACGCTCCACGCGCGTCCCCGAACTCCGCGTTTATTTCTTCGACCCTCGGGGATTCGACCTCTCATTCTCGGGTTATTGCCGCTCAATTCCGAAGCGTCTCTTTATCAGCTGCAGATAACTGTTTCTTTTCAACCACCGGAACGAGTTGTTTCGAATCCATGTTAAAAAAAACCCCTTCCTCTGCTGGTAACAGTAACATCTAGAAAGGCAGGCGCACGCACAGAACAAAAGGGAATTACCTGCGGCGGCCGCTCGGGGGCTGATGCCCACACTTCCTTCCTCCCGCTCGAGGCGCACGCGCCAGCAAACCTGGTGGACGCGGCCTGCGTAGCTCTGCATCCGAGCCGCTGCTTTCCCTTTTTTACGTGATACTGCAAATAATTTGCGCTTTTATGAAACACCCCTCCAGATGTCCTTTTAATGGTTGCATCGTATTCCATTGTACGGATTGCCGTAATGCATGACACCTTCGGTCGGGTCTCCCTCGGAAATCACCGCGCCACGGAGACCCTGCCGCGGGGATGGGTGTGTGCGTCCTCGGCGCCTGTCTGCTCCGACCGCGGCTCTGCAACGGTCACCAGAGGAAGGGCAGGCATGGTACCGGGTGCGCTTCCTTTGTTCAACAGTTTTTTTTTTCTTTCCATCTTAGGACAGACACCTCTATGGAAAATTACATTTACAGTCTCTCCATACAAATTGCCAATTTGCTTTTTACAAAGATTGTGTCCATTTGCAAGCCCCCGCGGCCCGAATCACCGCAGCTAGCTTTATGGCGTGCTTACTGTGCGCTGTGAGCGCTGGCGGGCCATCTCAGCCGGAAAGTGGCGGGGACTGTTAGCGTTCTCATTTTACAGATAAGGAATCTGAGGCCCGGAGAACCGAGATTACAGACTTGTAAGAGGTAAAGACAATATTCGGGCCTGAGCAATCTGACACCACAGCCAGATCCTAACTGCTGTGCTATAAATTCTCTTTATTGAATTTTGCACAGTTAAAAAAGAGTGTCTTACTGTGGGTTTATGTCTATTCTTTTGATTACTAGTGAGAAGTACCAATTTCTTCTAAGTTTATAAGCTCCTTTAGTCTTGCTTGTAAGACACATTTTATAAGTGTAGAGCCCTCCAAGGTCACAGCCAAGAGCGTTTGCTGTGGGTAAGCACCCTTTGAGAGAGCGTACCTTGAAATTCAGATTTGCAGTCCCCGTCCCCAATAGCTTAGTATGAAGGCCGAGTTTAAGGTTAAGATTGAGAATGTTCCGCAGTCTGAAATCTCTATGTCATCTGTCTCTGTGTTTCAAAGGGCAGCGTGGGGCCTGTCCTGGCTGCAGTTGCCCCAGCCGTCCCCACTTGTCACGCCACAGCCTGTGGTGTGGCTTCCCCCAGGACGTTCACTGCTCATCACTCACCCGCCCCCTTCCCCCAGCCTCTGCCTCCTCTGGTCACTGTTCCCACAAGCCCGCTCCAGAGTTTTCCGTTGTGGAAAAGCTTTTCTTGCTCACAGTATCCACTTCACTAACAATTTTTTTCTCCCCCCCATTTATTGAAACTTCTCAGAAAGACGCCACACTCACCGTTTCAGCTCCCCGGCCCCCACTCACTCAGCGCTCTGCTGAAATGCTTCCAATTAGGCAGCAGAGCTTCTTCAGGTCAGAGAAAGCGGGTCTTGAACTCCCCTTCTGCGTGGACCTCCCCACTGGGTTTGACACCCTTATTCTCTGGTCCCGGAACCCCCTCTGCCATCACGGCATCCTCCTCCCGTTGACCCTGCTCTCTGACCCTCCGTCCCTTCTTTACCTCACTCACCAGGTCCTCCAAGGTCAGTCCTGCGGGCAGCTCCGCCCTTGGGCGGCTCCCCTTCTCACCCCGTGCACTCCCTGCGGATCTCCTTTACTCTGGGTCAGCGGCCTCCCCCATCCTGAAGACATTCAATCCGTGTAGCCCCCCCGAAGTGTCCCCAGTTCGAGAGTGTTAAGCCAGCCCGTGCCTTTGGTCACCCGCGTTCTTCATGGGTCATCGAGAGGGTCTCGTTCACAAAAGCCCTCCTTCCCGCGGCCGTGATTTCCACGGCAGACGCCACCATCCCCTTCCTTCTGCAGCTGCAGAACGGCGAGGACGTCGATTGGAGGCTTCTTGCCCTGAGAGCGGCGCTGAGCGCGGTGCATTTCCCCGTGAGCACTCTGGTTCAATGCGCGCAAATTTCGACGTGGAACATGTTCACGTTCCTTCCATTCAAAACACGTAACTCCTCCGTTTTACTTCCTCCTTGAGCGGTGGTTTGTTGAGAGGTGTGTTATTCAGTGTGCCGACACTTGGGGACGTTTCTGGCGATGCTGGGTCTCTGTCTGCAGCTTCGTTCCACTTGGGTCAGAGCTCACACGGGGGGTGACGCAGATCCTGTCACGCTCGAGACTTGTCTGGCCCATGGCACTGCCGGTTTCCCGACACGCGGCCCTGGAAGCGAGCGGATCTCGGCTGTTCTGGAGCGGAGGGCTTTACCAGCGTCACTTCGCTCCGACGGGATGGCAGTGCCGTTGGAGCCTGACACACCCTTGCTGTCATCCCCCGTGACGTCCGTTGGTGTTGAGAGATGTGTAAGGACATTTCCAGCCGTGAGGGTTCGTGTGTTGCTCCGCACGGTGTTTGCTTCGCGGATTTCGAAGCTCAGTTATCAGGTGCATAAGTATTTAGAACCGTTTTGTCCTCTTGATGAATTACCCCTTTATCATGATGAAATGGCCCCTTTGTCGCCGCTGATAGTCTTTAAGATCCATTTCGTCGGACATTAACATAACCGCCCGCAGGTCATTTCTGCTAGTGGTAGCATGGTCTGCCTCTTTTCGCCCCTTATCATACTGTGTCTTCATATGTGAGCGTATTTCTTCCTTTTTATGTTATAAATGTTAGCTTACTCGGCCATTTTTTTGTTCTTTTTTAATTTTAATTTTATTTTATTGATTGAGCTATTACAGTTGTCCCATTTTCCCCCTTTTCTTCCCCTCCACCCCCACCTCCCAATTCTCCCCCTTTAGTTCTTGTCCATGGGTCATACATATAAGTTCTTTGGCTTCTACATTTCCTATACTATTCTTAACCTCCCCCTGTCTGTTTTCTACCTACCATTTATGCTACTTTTTCTCTGTACCTTTTCCCCCTCGCTCCCCCTCCCACTTCCCTGCTGATATCCCTCCATGTCTTAGATAAATCCCTTTAACATTTCATATAGTAAGGGCTGGGTGATGATGAACTCCTTGAACTTGACCTTATCTGGAAAGCACTTTCTCTGCCCTTCCATTCTAAATGAAATCTTTGCTGGATAGAGTATTCTTGGATGTAGGTCCTTACCTTTCATGACTTGGAATACTTCTTTCCAGCCCCTTCTTGCCTGCAAGGTCTCTTTTGAGAAATCAGCTGACAGTCTTATGGGAACTCCTTTGAAGGTAATTGTGTTCTTTTTTCTTGCTGTTTCTAAGATTCTCTCCTTATCTTTGATCTTGGGTAATGTAATGATGATATGTGCCTTGGTGTGTTCCTCCTTGGGTCCAACTTCTCTGGGACTCTCTGGGCTTCCCACATGTAAGTGTATTTCTTGTAGGTCGGGTAGAGATGGCCCTTGCTTTTCTCTCTAATCCAACAAGTTCTGCCTTTAAATTGGGCACATTTAGACCATTTACATTTTATGTGATCGATTATGATTAGGTTTTAAGCTATCATTTTGCTATATGTGCAGTTTTTTTCTATGCTCCCTGCTTTGATCTTTGCCTTTCTATAATCAGATGGTTTTGATTCCTTTTAATCCATTTGATTGGATTATTAGCTGTAACTTTTTGGTTTTTTATTTTAATGGCTACTTTGGGCTCTACAGTATAGCATAGTATAAACTAACGGTTTATCACAGTCACGTCACAGCTCCACCCACGGAGTACAAATGCCCTACAACCTTTCACTTGCACCCCCCCCCCCGCTGCTGGTGCGCACTTCACCTGCACCCACATCAGGGACCCACCGTGACTGTTTTGTCCACACAGAGAGTTATGTTGCAAAGAGATTTAAATCAGAACATCTAACACATCAACCCTGTTGCTACCATCATTCCTGCACGTGGATCGAGATTTCGGTCTGGAGTCACGTCCTTCTTTTGGGAGGACGCCCTTAGACACGTCCATCATGCGGTCCTGCCGGCAATGGGTTCTCCCAGCTTCCAGACGTCTGGGAAGAGCTTTACTTCGCTTTCGCTTTTGAAGACACATTTGCTGGGTATAGAGCTGCAGGCTGGCAGTGTTTCTGCCCCAGGACTTTCCAGATGTCGCTCACTCACAAGGTCTCTGACAGGAAGCGGCAGGCACCCATGTCTTCATTTCTCTGCGCACAGGCATCGTTTGCCTCTGTGTTCTCTTTGTCACCGGCTCTGAGCAGTTTGATTATGATGTGCCTCGTGTCGTTTCTGATGCGTGCGCTTGGTTGGTGTGTGTTGAGCCTCTTGGATCTGCACACACAAAGCCTGGGGGTGGGAAACCGTGGGGCCTGATAGGTGAGGAGTGAAAACCACACATTTAGCCTGGAGGAGGGGCCTGGGCCAGTGAGAAGAGGGACAGAATGTGGGCAAAGAGGGGTTGGAAGTTAAACATCTGCTCCCTTTTCCCAGCTTCACTGAGACGCAGCTGGCACATAATTACATTGTATCAGTTTAAGGCGCAGGGCTTGGGGATTGGATACACATGTGCGATTGTAGCAAAATAACTCCCTGCACGACCTTGCCCAACAGCTGTGCGTGCGTGCGTGCGTGCGTGTGTGTGTGTGTGTGTGTGTGTGTGTGTGTGTACCATTTAAAATCTGCTCTAAGAATCCTTCCAGTAGACGACACAGTGTTGTTAACCATATGACACATTCGGCCCCCAACACTAACGCATCCGACAACTGGAAGTTTGAAGTCTTAGACCTACATGCTCATCACAGACATGGAAGGTAATATGAGGTAGAGAAGAACCTGTCTGAAAAATTTCACAGAAGAGTAGCGTCTCTGGGGGGCATGAGACCCCCTGAGAATCTGGGTGCTCCCCTCGCTCATCCAGACAGACAGAATGGGGTCGGGAAAACGCGTTGCTCCTGAGGGCAGCAGCCACAGAGCCACTTTAAGAATGGTGCCCCCAATGGTCGTCCTGCTGGGAGCACCCTGCCCCCAGCAGGCCAGGGGAGGCAGCAGAGAACATGGGCAGAGCTCAGGCCGCCGTCTTGGGTCCTGAAGAGCAGAGCTGTGGGGCTCACACCGTGGAGGACCCCCACCCCCTGTCTGTGAGGCGCCTGGCCTCCGTGCACCCAGCACTCAAGCCCTGACTGGGGCCCCTGACCTCAGCCACCAGCCTCCTGCTCCCGCGGGATGTGGGATGGAGACCCCACTCCTTCGATGTCTCCTCAGCCCGAGGCTTGCTGGCCCCCTGATGGCAGAGGGAGGAGCCAGGCGCATCCGCTGCAGGAGGGGTTGTGTGAACAGTGCTGGGCCTGGGCTTGGGAGGCCGCCGAGCCCCTGGCAGAGCTCGTCACCTCCCCGAATGGCTTCCCTTCTCATGTCCTAGTTGTAGGGCTTGAACGTCCTGCTCTTTTTCAGTGGGCAGGTGCGGGTCCTGGATGGGCTTGTCTGGGTCCGGGCAGTGGCGCTGCCTGTCCCGTTTCACGCACAGACATCCTGCTGCTCTCTGTCGGGTCCTTTCTCCCCCGGCTGCAGCCACGGCTTTGCTTCCTCGCCCCGGTGCTGAGTGATGATGGGAGCATCTCCCCCCTTCCTTGTGCTGCGTTACAACCCACAGGCTTCTCTGCACTGCTGATGGTCAAGTGTCCAACTCCTGGACCATCAGTGCAGCGGGGACCAGCACAGTGGGGCTCACTGTGCCGCTGCAACCCTTCCCACGGGGCCCTGGGCCAGGCGACCTCCCCCGTGGGGGGAGTGTAAACAGGGAAGGCACCCAGGGACTCTGTGTCCAGCCTTGAGACCTGGCGTGGGGTGGGGGCTTGGAGAGCTAAGAGTGTGACCCCCGATGGTCCCGTATCTGAGCACGGGCCAGGAGCAGAGATCAAATCAGAGCTCTGAAAGTGAATTTCTTAATCAGGAGGGAACAGAAAACAGGCAATTCACGCAGAGGGAGGCTTCCCCATGAGGAGGGGGACCTACGCATTGCGCTGGTCAGGCCCTCTGTGGAGTGGCAGCGATGCCTGGGGCTCACGCTGAGGCTCCCTCTCTCCTCTCCTTCTTGGCCGTCTTGGACTCAGGTGGCTCCCCAAATGCTGTCCCTGCGCCAGCTCGGGTCGGCCGGGGGTGAGTCACGGGATGGGGGGGCGTCTCCGTTTCAGGTCCATCTGTGCAGCAGGAGAGCCCCCACCGTCCCGCTTCCCAGGGGGTGGAAGGTCCTTTAGTTTGCCAAATGTCACCCTTTCCACCCTCGGCGCATTCTCGCCAGAAGTCGGACGGGGCTTGGCCTTCCCCGTGGGCTGGAAGAGGGGCGGGTAGGAGCTGAGGCAAGCCGCGTGTCCCTCTGCTTGTCATGCGAGACCCCAGCAGGGCCCTCCGCTTCTGGAGGGGTCGGTCTTCCTTTTTCTCCTTCAAAGCGTAAGCTCCGCTGACTCCCAGTTTTAGAATAACTGTCCCCAAAGTCACAGTTCATCAGTCCCTCGTAGAAATTATTTTTGTTCCCCAAACAGTTCCCAGAAAGGACCGGAGTTAGAAAGACCCTTGAAAACACATAATGAATGTGAGCTTTGTAGGGTTGCGTTCCGGCCGTACACCGGCCGAGGGGCCAGCTCAGGCCCCCGCAGACTCTCCTCGGGGCCCTGGCCCCACTCACCTCCTCCCTGGCCCTGCTCTCCTCGCTGACCAGTAACGACCCGAGTGCCAGGGAGCCGGGTCTCTCTTTGAGATGCTGCATAACAGGATTTTTTTTTTTTAATTATAAAAGTCTTATAAGCTACTTGTGGGAGGAAAAAGAATTCGAAGCCCCTTAGAATATTTTAAAAAGGGAACAAAATCCACACTGGTCTCCCCACCGGGCGCCATCGGGCCTATGAGCCTGACGACGGGGTTCTGTTTCCTCACTCGCCATTTCCGTGTGGCGGTGGCCGCGCTGCGCACCAGCCCCGGGCCCTTCCTCGTTGCAGCAGGAAGGCCTTCTGTGCCGCTCAAACAGAAGCAGACGCTGTTTTTATGACGTCCGTCCACCAGGCTCTGCTCTGACTCGGGCGATGGGGAGTCCCGGGGGCCCAGAGCCTGTCCAGCCAAGGAGGCGAGAAGGGGGACCTGAATTTCAGCATGGGGAGGCACATCGGTGGGCTGGGGGACACCCCACCCTGCCCCACAGACGACCTCTGCCCCGGGGCCTGGACCACGACGCCCTCCGGCTTTCTCCCTGTGGGGCTCATGTCACTGAGGTCCCTGCCACCAGGCCACACGGCCGAGGCTGCGCGCTTCTGCGGCTCCTTCGGGAAAAACTCCTCCTGCGCTGGAGAGTCGTCCCTCTGCTGTCTGTGTGTCCCGTCTGGAGTGGCAGGGACAGAGCATTCGGCGGCACTGCGTTCCCAGTTTGCACTTCAGAGCACACAAAGGACGGGGCTGATTCGGATGCCAGTCGCTCAGCACAGTGGGGCTCTCTGCCTGCTCCCAGCCCCTCCGTCCCCGTTTGCGTATGCGCCTCTCCGTTAAGCCGTCGGGTTTTATTGTCTGTGCCTGGGTCTCTCTTTCTGCATTAAAAACAAAACATTTAAAAAAGATTTTATTTATTTATTTTTAGAGAGGAAAAGGGAGGGAGAAAGAGAGGGAGAGAAACATCAAGATGTGGTTGCCTCTTGAGCGCCCCCTCCTGGGGACCCGGCCTGCACCCTGACTGGGAATCGAACTGGCCACCCTTTGGTTCGCAGGCCGGCACTCAAACCACTGAGCCACACCAGCCAGGGCTCTCCTTCTGCTTTGCAGTAAACTACAGCCCTTGCCAGGGTCCTCAGCTCCATGGAATAGAAATTAGACACGTGCTTCTTCCTCTGGAGAGCAAGTGTCATTTTCACTCACTAACTCACCTTATCGACTGGGCTGCGTTCCACGGAGTCATGCTGAAAGACTCCGTGAGGTCCCCTCCTCAGTCGGGGTGCCTCTTTGCAGACGGGGAAGTGAGGTGTCGGCAGCAAAGGGAAGTGGGGTTGAGCCCAGAAGCCCTCCTTCAGCGTCGGGGTGTGTGCTTTGGGGAGGCGTCTCTGGGGTTCCCGGGTCGGACCGCCCACCCGTAGGACGGCAGCGACTGTGCCACACGGGCTTGCTTCTCGTTCCCCACAGCATCTCCGCCTCCGCCTAACCCACCGGTCACCAGGTGTCCAGGGAACAGAAACTCCCCGGGGCAGCAGACAAGTCATGGGAGGCGTTTCCAAATCCAAGGATGGAAGTTACGTAGACCGGTGTGTCCTTGGTCTCTGTTCTCACGGACGAGGCAGCGTGGACCCTGGGCAGGGCAGGGCCGGGCTCCCGGGTGCAGAGACCAGGGCTGCCCGCCTTGGAGTCCAGCAGGTGCGAGGCTGACCCCGGGGGTGGCTGACCCCAGATGTCTCACCCTCGTGCCGCCCCTGATGTGGAAGCCCAGTTTCACGGTGTAGCCATTGCGGGGCTTGCTGCGATCCCGCCCTCTGGGTATGGACGTCAACTATTTTTTAACTGCCCGCTGTGGGCCAGCCCTGGAAGAGGGGCCTGGGGTGCCATTTAGCAGCTTAGAGACAGGCCCGGGAAGGACACTTTAACTCAGAGGAGCAGCAAGCCTGTCCACGCACAGCTGTTTGTGTTCCGAAAGGGACGAGGCAGTGACTCCTTTGCCGGGAAAGGGCTTATAATGTCTAAACACATCAGCAGTGATGGTAACATTAACAGCATCACTAATATCACGGTAACACGGTTAGCAACACACTTACCGGCAGTTTGCATTCGCGTTAACAGCGATGTTACCTCCACTACCAGGAGTGACGGCAACAGCGGGGTGCTGGTGTGCGGTGCGGGGGAGCCTGCCGATACCCGCGTGCCTTCCTTGGTCCGAGCTCTTGCCCTCCGCACCGAGGGACCACGTGACACTGGACAGGTGATCGAGCGCCTGTGCCTCACCCTCCCCCTCCGCACAGGCAGGAGGAACCGCGCTCCTCGGACCAGGCGGGTGTGAGCGCTCGCTGAGAGAGGGCGTGCCTGCCCATGCTGGGTCTCCGGTGACTGAACAGGGATCCTTCTGTCTGCATGGAGACCGCAGGACCTCGGAGACATGCAGGGACACCCGTGCGCCGCTCCTGCTTTGGGGCGGTTTGGCGAGTCTGATGCTTGATTTTATGCGTCCATGTGACCAGGCCATGAGGGGCCCAAATATCTGGATGACGCAGCGTCGTTCTGGGGGTTTCTGTGAGTGTTTCCGGTCGAGATGGATGGGCGGCTTCCAGGGCGAGTCAAGCGGAGGGCCCTCCCCAGCGCGGGTGGCCTCCCACAGTGTGTTGAGGGGCTGAAGGGAAGAAAGGCGGGGGAGGTGTGTGTTTTCTCTCTGCCTGACTGTTGAGCTGGGACTTTGGTCTCCTGTCCTTGGTGCTTCTGCTGTCAGGACTTCGGACTCAAACTGAGTGACACCAGCCGTCCTGGGTCTCCAGCCACAGATGGCAGTTCAAGGGACATCTCAGCCACGTTAATGGGTGAGCTGAGTCTTCATAATACACTCGTTCTATTGTATATAAATATATAGAGAGACAGAAATACACATGTGGGTACATGATACACGGGAACACATATGCTTCTCTCTCCCCCCCCATGTGCCCTGTCAGCTCTGGGTCTCTGAACCCCTGATGGATAGAGCGCGTTTGGGGGACTCGCTCTCATTGGTGGACCTGAGCGAGTCTCCCGACATCCACACCCTCCTCCTGGGAACGGCAGGCTGGCCTGGCAATGACAGGGTCCCAGAGCTACCAGGCCAATGGCTGAAGCGCTTGCATGGCTCGGTTTGGGGTCACCTGCTTGCATGCTGCTGGCCATGCCCAGGGCAGGGAGAGGGGCCCGCCCACCGTGGGAGGACCCTGCCATTGGGTGCGGGAATGGAATTGCGTGGACACCATCTCCCAGGGCTGGTGCTGGAGCTCACGCTGCTGTCTGACCCCCGTTCTTAGTCCTGCTGAGACGGTGCAGCCCCTGAGTGTCGGGGGCCAAGGGCAGGCTTATCTGAGCATGCACCGAGAGCTCCAGACATCACGGCAGGTGACGCTTGGTCAAATCTTCTTTGTGGAGCGGAGGCCGTAAGGCCCGAAACAAGGTTGCAACTTCTGTGCCGGCATTGTTCCTCGCCCCCCAGGGTGGCCAGGAGGGGCGGTGGCAGCGTGTCTTTCTGGAGACTTCTTATCTAAATCCTCCTCACAGAGGTTTGGGGAGAGGTGACAATGAGTCATAAGCCTCTTAGAAGTGTTGTGGAAACTGTCCTGATCCCTTCTGACAAGCTCAGCCAGGTGTGGTCCCGGCAGGGGGCCCCAGCAGGCCGCCCTTATCGAGGCCCGCCAGACGCGCTCCGGACTGCCCACACGCAGGGCACATGGAGGCGGCCGAAGGGCTCACTGCGCTCAGGGGAATGGCAGCGCCCGGGCCGCGGGGTGCGCAGATGGAACCATGCTGGTGGCTCAGACAAGTCTCCTCTGTGGCTTTTCTTCTTAAAAGACCACCCAGGATCATCCAATTCCCATTCTGGAAGGAAGGCTGGCCACCCAGGACGCCTGGTCACCAATGTCCCACGCACGGTATTGTCCACTCACCCCTAGTTCTCCAGGAAAAACCGATCCTGGGGTCTCCAGAAGCAGTGACTTCGCTGCAGTCTCCTGGGGTCCCTGCCAGGCAAGTTACCGGTCACCCAAGAAGGAGGTGCTGTCGAGGGTCTTCCCTCTGCGAGCCTTTGAGGGGGGCTTGGGGAGGCAGCCGCTGCAGAGCACCGGGCGCGGCTGCGGGCAGGAGAGGGCTCGGTGGCTGAGCAGGAACCACGAGACTTGAGCCCCTGCGGGCGGAATGCATCAACTCCTGGTTGGTGGGTCCAGGCTGGGCTAGGCTGTCCGGCCCTCGGTTGTTGACCTCCAGGTCCCTCTGGCACCCGACTCTAGGGTGAACTCCTCAAGGCCAAGGACAGGGTGCTGTCTCTGTGTGTCCCCACGCTCGTGTTTCTGGCAGAGAAGTCATCTCAGGAAACGTGGGGAGAGCAAGAGGGGGGAAGAAAGAGGGAGAGGAAGCAAGCTCTTTGGGGGTTCCCCAAACTTCAGAAACCGACGTGCTGCCCCCAAGATGGTCACCATCCCCAAGCGCCCGAGTTGTTACTTAGTTCAAATGCTCCTTTAAGAGACTTCCAAATCAATCCATCTGGGGACAGAGATAAAACTGACCAGCCCAATGACCAAAAGCAGCCTTGTCGGAGGGCGATCTGATCACAAACCCCTAACTGGGCAGGTCCCGAGGGGTCATCACTCCAGGGAGGTCGCTTCTTCAATAAAATGTCTGCCTTCGCCTCAAGCCAGGCCTGCCCGTGTCTGACGCGCAGGTTGGCCGCCACGCCCGAGGGGTCCTCTGGGCCGAGACCCTCCCCTTCTCCAGTTCCCTCCCGGAAGCACAGGGTCTTGACTGTCCCGTGATCGGACCCCCACCTGCTCTCCCGCCTCCAGGTTCTGCATGTAAAGCAGCCGCTGTAGGGCTGTTCTCAGGCCCGGCTTCCCAGCGCTGCCGTCGTGGGGCGCGAATACGCCCGCTAACAAATCCTCACTGGTGCGGACGTTTCTAACATGGACGCGTCTTTCACATCGAGCAGTGACCTCACCCTGTCCTTGGTGTGCCGTTCCGCTCACCTAGTATTTTCCCAGTATGCTTTGGGATAAATGCCCAGCTTGTAAACGCTGAAGCCCCAGACCAGGCTGCCACCCCCAGGAACAGCCCTCCCTCCCTGGCCCTCCCTCCCCTCCTTGTTTTCTTTCCACTTATTTTTCATTCATCTGTGTTTCTGAGCTGGTACAGCCCAGAGCCCCTCCCCCCCCGGTCACGGCTTCTCGGGGAACAAGGACAGCTCCGGAAGCAGAAGAGCGCAGCCGCCACGCTGCTTAAAAGCGATTTCAGAAAGGCGGCGACCCCACGCAGCCAAAGGCGCCCGGGCCAGATGCTGCAGAAATCAAGCTTATTTCCGCGGCGGCTCTCCGGGTCCCGGTCTGTGTAGATGACGGAGGCCGGTCTCGTCGGGGTGGGGAAGGACAGGCTGTGAAACCCGTCCCTCTGGCGTCATGAGTTCATCGTGACATTTGCGGGAGGCACACATGCATTTCCCGTGCTGTCTCAGCTTGTCTGCGCCAAGGAGGACGTTTGCTTCTTGAACGTCCCCCTTCTTCCAGCTTTGATAAACTAGGAAAGCACGTGGGTCATGCGGTGCAGCATCCAACAAGCTGGGGGGGGCTATGAGGGAGGTGAGCAGGGGGAACACCTGCATGCAGGTGTCTGGGCACCGGGATCGGGGGAGACATCCGCCTGCCCCTTCCTGACTGCCGAGCATGGCCGTGTGAGCGATGAGGTTCTAGAGCCTCAGCTCATGCTGGCTCAGAGGTCAGTGAGGAACTGGGGGGGGAGCGGCGCAGTGCAGAGACAGCCTCCCACAGGGTGGGGCCATTGTACAAACCAGGGCTGGACCTCCGGCTCTTGGCCACATGCCCAGTCATTGCCCACCGGACCTATTCGAGGGTTGTACTTTCTCCTCTGAATTTTGGAGTGTGTGTGATTCAGCAGCCACAAAGCCACCATGCCCTCTCCTTTTACTTCACCCCACTCTTTCAGGGTGGTCCTGGCCGGGACCCTCCCTCCCGCTGAGTGGGACACTGTCCTCCTCATTGGCCACCGTGAGACGGATGACCAAAACGATGGGGTACTGTTACATCATAATTGAAACGAGCCAATTATACATTTCTTGAAACTCTAATTAAGAATTCTTTAAGGGGTATCTCATTTGTTTGAACCAATCTTAAGGCATTGGCACAAATGAAAAAGTCTATGAAAATGCAGCGAAGTGTCACCAATTGCACTGAATTCTCAGTTGAAGGGATTTGGATCAGTGATGGAGCCCCGGAGCAGAGGGGGCTGATCTTGTGCTTTATGTATAGGGTCTGAGACCCAGCCACCCCCAAATTCAAATGAGAGAAGAAAATTCTCTCTTAACCAGCAAGCAGAGTCCCAGAGAAAGGAGCTACTGCCTGAGCAAATGTTCAAAGACTGGGGGTGCAGGGCTGCCTTCAGTTCTAGCTTTGTTACTGAGAGATGCCTGGGGCCGCCTGCGTGCCAAACGGGGGAGTGTCTGTAAATACTTAAAGGGAGCAGCGCACAGACGGCCCTGCGCACCGATGGCACAGCTGGACGGAGCTTCCGGAGGCGAGCACACCTGGACACACAGCGCAACAACCAGGCTACAGAGCGCGAAAGCACCGGGGGCCCCCCGTGTCCCCTCCCAGCCATTGCCACCCCACGCTCTTACCAGCTCATTTCCATGATGATCCATTTCTTTTGCCTATTTTTTTAAAATGTCCTATAAAGATAAGCATGAAGTATGTACCAGTTTCCGTCTGGCTTTTGTGATTTAACAGCCCATCTGGGACATGAATCCAAGTGGTTCTATGTACAGCAGAGTTTGTTTTCGCGGCTGTGGAAATAGGCTACAATGTATCTATTCGCCTTACGGTTGGTGGGCGATGGAATTGTTTCCATTCCGGGACCATTAGGGACAGTGCTGCTAGGAACATTCTTCTGAGTTTGTTCTGGCGAACGTGTGCATACGTTTCTGGACCGGGAGCTCGGTGCCTTCTCCAGCCACACCTAATTTCTGAGTGATCTCCACACCCCTCATCTCGCGGTTTTGCGTCCTCATTCACTGATGAAGATGTCCCGGAACTGGAGCTCGGGCACGCAAACTGCTCCTTGCAAACTCCCCACTGGAGCTTCTTCCCCGACGTCTGTCGTCGCAACTTCAGGTGCCTCAGACCCTGAGTCACCCCTGATCCCGGCCTGCACCCTGTTCCTCCAGTCCTTCAGCCCGTCCCCCTGCCTGTGCCTTTGTCCCATCAGCTACTGCTGCCCGACAACCAGCCCCCAAGCTCGTCACCTCAAAGGCACAAGAATTCTGACTTACTCTCAGGTTCTGCAGGCTGGGAGTTGGGGCAGAGCACAGTGGGGGCAGCCTGTCTCTGGGACTGCTGCCAGGGAGACCTCAGGGGAGGTGACTTGCCAGCTGGGGCTGGAATCATCTCTGACCACGCGTCTGGTGTCTGGTTAGGATGAGACCCGGCTGGGACTGCTGCCCAGACCCCGCCAGCGGCCACGCCCCTGGGCCCTGAAGTTGTTGGACTTCTTCACGGCCACATAAGGCTCCATGTAGTGCTCCAGTGACCGTGGGGAAGGAGGCATCGTCGGTCAGGGCCCCTCTGCCGTGGTCTGTTCGATGAAGCTGCCATGTGCTGGCCATGTGCCAGGACAAGAATTAGCCTCTGTCTCTTGCGGGGGGAGGAGAGGGGGGTAGCAGGGACATATTATGGAACACCAGGACAGTGTATTCTGACGAGGCTCTTCCAGAGAACACAGCCTGCCACCTGCTGTCTTCAAAACGTGTCCAGGGCACTGCCCCTTTGCCCGCCTCCAGGGCATCCTGCCTGGTTCTGGGCACCGTGGGGTCTCCCCGTGTTTGAGTGGGTGGCGGCGGTGTCCTCTCTCAGCGGCACGGCGCCTGACTCGGGGGATTCCGGCCATGCCAACGCCGACGGCGACCACAATAATATCAGTGAAGTAAGTTCGTGCATGCCAGGCCATTAGATCTCTTAACAACCCCTTTCGTCCTCACAACAGCAAAGAAGGCAGCGTCCCTTTTAACAAACTATAGAAATGATCCCTGAAAGTATAGTCTTACAGCGTCCCTTTTCGAGGTGAAGAGTTCAAGGCGAAGGGAGCCCTGTGACCTGGCTATGGCCCCATGGCCCCAAAGGAGCCACGCTGCCTGCTGAGTCGGTTTTCCGAGCAGGGATGTTTTGGGGGTACGATACTTGGCCCGACTCAAGTTGCCCGGAGTTGCCTGTGAAAGCACTGACCGGCCCCCGTGTTTTGCTCAGACAGTCTGGGTCACAGTGCAGAAAAAGACCCCCAGACCCAGGACCTGGCATGGCCGAGGTCTGTGTCCCCTCACACACAGATTGCTGGGGGTCCAGGAGAGTCTTCCTGTCCTTACCTGCGGTCCCTGTCGGGGTGCAGTTGGCTGGAGTGGCCGAGGGAATGGGCCGGAGGTCCAACGGACACACACATCTCTGTGGATGCTCACCTCCCACCCCCAGACCCACAGCCAGTATCCTGCAGTGAGGCCAAGTGGACTTGGCTGGGGACCGGCTGAGGACAAGCGGGCAGCGCCTTTATGTAAAAAGCCCCAGTAGCCACGTGTGGCGGGATTCATCCGATGGACTCAGAACCCTGCGGAGGGAGGCTGGGCCTCGGCCGGGCCCACTGCAGGCGGTCATTAGGTCTGGGCAGGCTCCCCCTGGTGCAGACGCTGCACCGTGGAAGGTCACCGGGAACCGGTAGCGGCACTGTGTGTGCCTCTCCCAGACCGATTGTCTCATTTTGCTGGGCTCTATGCACGCCGCTGGAACTCGGGAGTGCTGTTTACCGCCCCGCTGCCCAATCGATCACGGAGTCCTACAGTTTGAAGATCATAGCTTCTCATTTGCTACTTCCAGTTCAACTTGTCACGGCGCGTCTCGGGGGAGACATCGCACAGCTGTATGGAACCATCCAACTTCCTCTCCATGGCAACCAACTGGGGAGGCTGGAAACCCCGCCAGTGGCCGCCCTCGAGCCGGATGCAAGCTGCCACCCAAGCCCACCCACCCCACAGAGCGGTGGCAGGGACGGCTTCATTAGTGCCTCCTGCCGCCCAGCCTGAGCTCATCATCATGGCTGACGGGTGGCAAGCCATTTGTCACCGGTGGGGCAGACGGGCACGGCTGTCGCTTCTCGACCAAGCCCACTCACCCCTCTGGGGCGATAAGATTCAATCTACAGACTGTTTATTGGGAGCCTGTTAGTGTTGACCTCGGGGCCTGCTCACGAGTTTATTAATCAGTCTGCCTTTCCCAGCCAGCGCCTGCGCGGAAGATAGATGGCGTTGTGGAGGCCAGTCACCCAGCAGGAAGTGCACCCCCACTCTGCGCTCTGTGCCTGCCGTGTGTGCATCTGCAGGGAGGGGGGCAGGGAGCCCCTACCACGGGCTCCGCCAGGGCAGCGACGGGGAGATCGGATGCGTAGCGTTGCCCAGGTGTGCAGTGTGCGCCGTCGACACCTGATTTCTGGTCACCTTCAGAACTCAATCAAGACAGACACTGGCCGTCGGCGCCCCGGGATCACGGCCAGAACACAGGCACTCGGTCACAGCGGAAGAAAGGGCCACCTCCCGGCTCTGTCCTCTAGGCAGCCTCGTCCCCTCCCTGGAGCAGACACAATCCCAGGTCCCAGGGAGCCCCTGCCTGTGCCAGGCCTCTGGACGCCTCCTGGCTCGGAACCCCCTTAGCCAGCCAGCACGCGACCAAGCAGCCTGGCACGCCGCTTGAGTGGGAAGACTGGTGTTCATCTCACTCGATTCAGTGAAGCTCTTTGTTTTAGCGAGAGGCTCCTGGTGCTTGCCGAAGTTCATGTTCTGTTCTGACTCAGCCTGGAACAGAAACGCCGGGGCGGGGGCCTCTGATGTCTGCGCCGCCCGATCCATTATTAATCACTGTAAATCTGGAATGATCTCTACAAACATATTTCGTTCCCTACAAATATATTTGTGAAAACTTTCTCTAATAAATCTTGTGTCCGACGGACTATTGTCTCTCTTCCACAGCATCTCCCAGATGAAATATTTAAACAATATACGAGCAATAATAAAAATCGCTTGCTGCCGTCACTTTTGTTTTAGGAAAACAGACTCCAATAGGTAGCAGATTTATTGCTCACAGAGGGCTCCATTTTGGGCTGTATTTTTTTTTCCCTCCGGTGGATTATTTTTTAGCTTTAAAAATCGCTGGAGAACTACACGTTTGTCGCTGACTTCATGCAGGAAGGGCCAGGCATTACTCTTCCTAATGAGGAAGGAGGTAAAGCCAACTAAGAAAGCAAAACAGCGGCCCTTTCTAATTGGGCCCTGCCATTTCCTCCCAGCTGCTGGTCTCCGGCAAGCAGGCAGAAACACTGCCGCAGGCTTTCTTCCCAGACTTCTCCCCTAATGGGAATCCTTGCTCTGGGGAAGCTAACACCACCCTCGGCCTAAATTTCCTTCCTCCTCTGTGATGAGCTAGGGATGGGGCCGAGGGGACCGGGATGACAGTGGATGCTGTGCGCAGATGATCATCCGCACCAGTGCAGTGAAGAAGGAAACACTACTCCATACGAACAGCTCCACCGTGGCCGGAGGTGGGCCCGAGGTGGCCCCGCCCCCGCCCGCTCTCCTCCACTCCTCCGTGTCCTGGGCTAGAGTCTCAGCTCCCGATGGGGAGACACAACCTTCTCATTTCCGTGGAAAGGAAAAGTTTGTTCCCCGACCCGCAGGAGAGCTGGCTTATATAGAGAGAAGGCCCCGCCCCTGGTCCCTGATTGGTTCATCCTCATGCAAATGACTGCTCCAAATCTTCACAGTTTGATTGGTCCCAAAGGCACTGTCCTGATTGGTCAAAATGGACCGGCTCTGATGGCTCCGGCAAGAAGCTGATGGTTTTCAGCTGCGATTGGATGGGAACGTCTCAGTCTTGCTGGTTGAAACACGATGGGAGGATCTCCTTCCGAAGGGCTGGCGGGCAGTTCAATGAGGCGGCCGAGCAGTTCGGGGTGGGCAGGCGCGGCTCCTGCGAGGGGCCCTGTTCAGAAATGGCCGCGAGGCTCTGACTTTAAACTTGAGCTCAGTCAGCCACCTTCTTGGAAGGTTTTCTTTTTTCTTTTTTTACCCCCTCTGGGTCAACAGAACAAACAAGGATGATGAGAGATGTTTTCCTAAAGTTTTTTTTGCCAGGGATATTAAAATATACAACAAAGACCTCTCTTTTGCCTGGAATATTTTCTCTGAATTACCCAAAGAAACGGCAGTTTCCTGGGCTGCACCCATCACTAGCGAGCAGGCTCCCGCAGAGAGGGCCACAGTGGGTGGGTGGGTGGGTGGCACAGGAACCGGCATGGCCACGAGGGCAGGAGGTGCAGGGGACACATGGAAACAGCAAAACCCTGCTCCCAGCGACGGGGGCAGGAGCGGGAGAAGCGGGCAGGGAAGGAAGAGGCTTGATGGTGTCGGTGGATTCCACGGCAGGCAGCCATGTGGCTGTGGAAGTGCTCACCAGTGTTGGTGACCGTGAACCAACTCCTCTGTGAAGCCAACCAGAGAGATGACCACGGTGAATCACGCACTTGGACGGTTGAAGAAAGTCAGCCTCAGGCGAGAGTCTGGGGGCCTCTGGGGGCCTCTGCAAGGACTATAAGAGGGGGTGTCACCCGTTATGCAAATGAGGGTCTCTGTTGAGAGCCTGACAGGGGACATCTATGTCTCAACTTTGCTCTTGGCTGAAGTTCAGCCACATCGGGAAATCAGCCGATGGCACATGTCTCTGCCTGGGGCGTTTCTTACGCGGTTGCTGTCCTGGAAAATACCATGCCAACCAGCCTGCCCCGGGGAGTCGTGTGCTCTTTGAAATAACTTCCGTCAGGGGAGGACTTGCCCTTTCACTGATCGTCCTGCTCGGTTCAGACTGTCCTATGTTGTTGCCAAGGGCCAGGTGTCCCCCCTGCACACCTGCACGCTGAGGGTTTAGATCGAAGAACCAGGGAGGACCGGGCGTGTCCTCAGGGACCCCCAAAGTGCAGCTGCTGCAGATTTTGCAGAAGGCAGGAGAAGCTGGGGGAGTACCTGGCCACACCTGCAGAGGCAGTGGCTGTGGACACCTGGTAGGGCCTGGGACTGACCTAGACACCCAGCCGCATGGTGGGGCCACCTGAGGAGCCAGGTGAGAGGCTGGGGACAGGGCTCAGAAGAGACTGGGGGTCGGGTCAGAGATCCCAGGTTCTAGCAGAGGCAGGGTTTCCAGAGCAGGGCTGGCGGCGGGCGCTCAGGGACAACCCCCTGGCTGAGGCCTCGAGAAGGCTCAGCCCCTGCCATGAAGACAGGGCACAGGTGAGTTTGGCTGAGACGCCAAGAAAATGGGACCAAACGGCACCCTGGCAATGCCAATGGGCAGCCGAAGAAGAGGCTGCGTGGAGCCCAGGACATGGGGGCTTCCAAGGTCCCCTGTCACCAACACAAAGGGAACTGGGGCTGAGGCAGCCTTGCATTTTGTCACCAAATGAAGATGCTGAGGTCTCTGGGGAAGGACACTGGGATGATGCACCTTCTCGTTTGTCCCCTCCGAGGAACTGAGGACGGGGCTCGGAGGGAGGGCTGCATGGGGCCCCCGGGCCTCTGGGATGCGGAGTTCTGGGTCTGGCTCACCCACACCCCACCTCTGCGGTCTCAGGGTCTCAGGTGGGCCCCCTCCTCCTTCCCTGTTGACCCCGAAGTGTCTGGATGTCTCAGGGTGGGAGTAAAGGGGAAGGGACAGTTCGCGCCCTGAGGAGGGCACCTCTGTCTGGAGGGTGGCACCCAGTGGCAAGGGGCCTGTGGGTGGTGGGAGGTGTGTCCCCTGGAATAGGCAATAAGAGCACGTGGCCCACAGAGAACTTAAAAACAATAGAGAAACTTCGTCCCTCTGCTTTCACCAGGTGCTGCTCTGATGCTTTCCAATGGCAGTGACAAAATGCTCCACCCTAAGTCCCTGGGTCCAGGGACGGCCCCCTCTGGCCTCTGCGCCTTCTCTAGCCTGCCATTGCCCACGGCGATCACGGGCTCCCAATCTGCTCGTACGTGGAGCCGCCCTCGGCCCTCAAGGAGAAAGCCCGGGCCTCCTGCAGTGACCGAGGCTCTGGGTCCCCCGCAGGTCCTGCCCGGGACACTGTTGGGGCCTGTCCTCAGCTGCCATTTCTCCACAGCCGTGTTCTCTGTGCATGACCCCCCTGCCTCGGCAGCCTGAGGACTCTGAGCGGGCACCAGCCGGCGCCGGTTGGGTTCCAATGCAGATTAATGGCCCGCGGTTGCCTGCGTGATTATTTCTAATAGGCTGATTTGAGAAATAAGCTATTAATCGCTGTCACATACTGGGCTAGCATCCTCTTGTGCGGCAGGGAGCCCTGCATCTGCTGCTTGGTGAGCTCTGGAATGTTCCAGCGGAAAGGCTCAAACCGGATGCTCGTTTTGTGGTTTCGGCCAACGGGCGGGTGCGTGCCCGGGCAGAGGGCCGCGGCGGGCCCTGCCTCCTGCACCCCCCCCACCTCCCTCTGCATCAGCTTCCTGTTCGCCTCCCTCCGGGGCACCCCGGGGCCCCAGCCAGGTTCTGTGCGGGGTTTCGGAGTCAGAGCTGGGCTTAAACTCTGGTTTGACCCCTGTTAGCTGGAGGGTCTTGTGTGTGTTACCGCTTTCTCAGTGCCTCGGTGCTCTGCCTGTGAAATGGGGTTGGTCTCCCTCTGCCTGGGGGGTTGTTAAGGGGCATTTGTGGGCATTTCCAGGCCCTCATCAGTGTGCCCCCCTCCAAGGCATCTCCCCTACATCCTCTCCAAGCGTGCCCTGGCCTTCCTCCTCCCCCTCCACCACGACACAGCGGGGAGTTTGTCTCGTGACAATAGGCTCACTCCCGGGAAGGGTGGCCTCTTGCTCCCTCTTTTCTTCCTCCTCCTGCTCATCACGAAGAGGCCGATCCAGGGCCTCTTTGTCCTTGGAAAATGCCCTCAAGTTCTGGGCACACACAGGTGTGCTTTGGGGGGGTCTGAGGTCTGAGGCTGTTTGCCTCGGTGATGGGGCCCCCAGACAGGGTCAGGTCCACGGGGGCCAGAAGCAAGTGTTCAGCTGAGCAGCAGAGCCAGAGACGGGACCGTGGCCAGTGGCGGAGAAGCAAGTGTGAGAAATCAGAGAATTGGACTGAAGTCCTAGGGGCCAGGGAGAGCCGGCTGCTCTGGGGACCAGACTGGCCTGAAGTGTGTGACACCTGAGACTCAGTGAGGGGGCCCCTGAGCCCACCGCACAGACGGTTCATTCTGTCCTCTGCTTCTCACTGCTGTATGTGAGGGTTTGCAGTGCGAGAATCAGTCCATCTATCATTCATTCATTTATCATCCATCCATCTATCCATCCATTCATCCATCCAATTATTCATTCATGTATCCATTTATTTATCTGATCGTTAATGCATCCATCTGCCCACCCAGCCACCCAGCCAGCCGGCCGCCACCGGTCCATGTTGGGCCCCCACTCTGTGCTGAGCGCCAGGCGCTGTCGCCGGGCAGAGGGAAGCAGAACACCCTCCGGTTCTCACCACAGAGGCAGAGCTAACGGTTCACACAGTAAGAGCCACAAACTCCCGGAGGGAAACCACCCGCCCCCCTGGAGGCGCTGTGAGCGACCCGCAGAGCCGAGACACGGGGGGGACTGTGCGAGCTTCTCCAGGAGAGGAGCGCCGGAGAGAAACCTGGACAGGCCCAGGAGGTGGCCTGGGGGCCTGGGCCGTGGACAGTGCCACGGGGATCTGGAGGAGGAGCCCTGTCCTCACTGAGCCAGAGAGCAGTTGGCGCCGGAGGGAAGAGCGTGACACAGTACGTGACACAGATCAGCCAGGGCCACCGCAGCCACTGAGCTGAGGAGTGACCCTGTTCTCCCCGAGTGTCAGACGGCGAGTGCTGGTTGTCCGCCCTGTGCTATCCGCCTATCTTATGGACGTCCGTCCATCCCACGGACACCTCCATGTATGTCCATTCATCTATGGCTACCCATCTGTCCTGCGGGTGTCCCTCCTTCCCTTTGATGGAGATCCGTGTATCCTGCGATACTTACCCGTTCCTCCGGAATCTGTCTACCCTGTGCTATCCATTCATCTTATGTTATCAGTCTGTCCTGTGACACCCATCAGCCCTGTGGTTACCCATGTGTTCCGTGGCTAACTAGTCACTCTGTGGATATCCACGCAACCTAGGATATCATGCAGCCAACAATAGCCATTCACCCATCCCATGGGTACCACGTATCCTGTGGCCGTCCGTCCATCCTGTGTCTGTCTATCCATCCTACAGTTATCCCATGGCCAGCTAGCCAACTCCGTGGATGTCCACACACCCAGTGCCATCACCTGATCCATGACACCCATCCATCCCACGGCTCTCCAGTCATCCTGCGGACACCCCTCCGTCTGTGGGCATCTATCTATTGTGTGGACACCCATCTGTCCTGTGTGTATCTGTCCATCTTATGCTATCCATCCACCCCATGGATTTCCATCCATTCTCTGACGGTCACCCACCCCATGGCTACCTACCCATCCACACACGGTGGACAAAAGGTAGAGGCGGGTGACAGGATGACCGAGATGGCTCCGCCCCTTTGGAGGCGGATGCTCTGCAAGGTGGACCTGAAAAACACCACAGCCCGTGAGCGAGTGCCCGTAACTGACTTCGTACCCGTGGACATGGCATGTCCTCACGAAGGAGCCGCGGCGAGAGGGAGCCCTTCAGTCGCGCTGGGGCCGCAGAAGGCTGACGGGTCAGGAAAGGCTTACCTCTGCAGCGGCCATGTGCAGCTGCCCAGCCAACACTGGAGCAGGGAGTACCCCTGGGGTCGAAGGCTGTAGGGAATGCCAGAAGGAACCCACTGACTCCCGGCGGCAAAAGGAGCTCGCGAGTCCCCTGATCAGCAGGCGCCTTCGGGGAGAGCAAGCAGAGCATCTGAGAGCTCGTGTTACTGAGCTGTCTTGGAGTCTCGCTTGCATGCTCAGGAGAAGCCCACGAGACATTCACTACCGTGACCTCCACTTTATAGAGGCAGAGAGGTGGGGGAAATGCCCAACATCACACAGCTGGCCAGAGACACAGTGGGAGCCGGGGCCTGCTCCAGAAGCCACCTCGCACCTGCTTCGTCTCTCCAAACCCAGGCCACCTTTGCACGGAAGCAGTGGGCCTTGGCTCCGGGCTTCCATCCCTGCAGAGGTCTCCGGCACGAACGACACACGTGTCCACATCAGACAGTTGGCCTTGCTTCGTCCCAGCTGCCCACCTCACAGGCACCCACCCCCTCTGAGCTGGAAACGATGTCCACGGTGCCACGTCTGGCGGCAGAGCTCCCAGCTCCTCTGAGAAGCCGAGGAGAGAAGGAGAAACGAAGACGGAGAGCTGGCCGTGAACCCAGGGTGGCTGAGTTGCAGCCGTTCCCTGGCTGGGGCCTCGCACGTGGGTGGTGCAGCTGCTCCCGGAGCCCGGGCCACGTCCACTGCCCTCCCGCAGGCACTGGCACGCGGCCGGAGCCGTAATGGAGCCTAATCAGCCGTTTGTTGCAGGAGAGAGAAGGTGCGGGCATTCGGTGAGCTGCATGCTGTGTGTTTATTCAACTCGGAACCCACACAGACATTCCTGGTTCGGGAAGGCTTGAGGGCTGCGCGTCTTCTGTCGTTCTCCCGCCCCCACGAGGTGCTGCGGCTGTACAGTACTCAGGGGACCCTGTGGAGTTGGGTCACGCTCAGGCGGGGAGTGGCCTCAGAGGCTGCGGTCCAGGTGAGGGCCTGGGAACTGCAAGGGAGGGGACAGAGGGCCGCCCCTCCCCGACCAGGTCCCCCCTGCTTGCCTGCTCGAGGACATTGCCATAGCAACTCTCCCCATGTGTTAGGCAGCGGTCCTTGACCTGTCCACTTGACTGTCCCCATCGTACACAGGCATGCTCTGCCTTCTCCCCAGTGAGACAACCCACCCCTTGATCAAGCGCGCTCTAGCTGCCCCCTCTCGCCGTTCCCCCCGGCTGTGGAATTCTTCCGGGAGCTGCGCCTGTGTGTCTGGACCGATCTCCCACGAGTGCTCCTTTGGGGCCCCACACCGATGGCATGATGCTGCTCCCGATGGCTGGGGAGATGGGTAATTTCATGTGTCAAGTGGCCTGGCCACAGCGCCCAGGCGTCTGGTCCACTGCTGTTTCTGGGTGTGCAGCCAAGGGTAGCATTTGAGTGGGTGGCTTCAGTGAGCTGGTGGCCTCGCCCCGTCCACGAAGGGGCTGGACAGGCAAATGGAGGAGAAGGGAGAGGCTACCCTTCGGTCTGATGGCAGGAGCTGGGACACTGGTCTTCTGCCCTCAGACAGAGACCTACGTGGTCAGCCTCCCTCCTCCCCAGGCCTTCGGGCTGGGGCAGCACTGCACCTCCGGCTCTCCTGGGCCTCAGGTCCTGGGGCTTCGGACCCCCTCTGAGCACCTGGGCTGGCTTCTCATGGTTGTCGCACCGACCTACGTACCTGCCTACCTATCGTCTGTCTACCTATCACCTCTCCCTCTGTGTGTATCTATCTATCATCTCTCTATTTATGTATGATCTATCTACGACCTCTATATATTTATTATCTATTTATATATTACCTCTCTATGCGTCCATCATCCATCTGTCACCTCTCTCTACCCATCCATCCATCTGCCTATCATCTACCTACTACCTCTATCCATCCATCCACCAACTCTCTGTCATCTGTCTACATACTATCTCTGTCTCTCTTTCTCTTTGTCTATCCACCCTTCCATCCATCCGTCCATCCACCTGTCTCTCACTGGCTCTGTCTCTGGTCCTGGGGTGAAGATACCTGGGAAGAGGGTCCCCAGCCAAGAGGCCAGCAGGCGCGAAGGGCCCGGGGGGAGAACGCCTGGCTCCCCTGCATGGGTGCCCTAAGAATGGAGGATGGAGGGAAGGTGGCCGAGGAGGAGCGGGGGGCAGGACAAGCAGGGCCTTGCGGGTCATTTAAGACTTTGGCTTTGAGTGAGCGCAGTGCGAAGCTTCTAGAAGGCCTTGGGCAGGGAGGTGGCATGCCCACCCTCACCTTCATGCTGCTCTGACCTGCAAAGCCCTGGGCCTGGGCCTCTCTTCCAGCACTTACCACTTAGCACCTGTGCGTTACTCCTGCTTGTCCAGTAGCTCCCCTTAGACCGTGTGGGCTCCATGGGAGAGATTTATGTCCGATCCCCTTTACATACAAGCCGGGGCCAGGCATGTGCTGGGACCGGCCCGTGACACGGGAGACGCTGTGGAGAGTGCAAGCGTGGGGCATCGGGGATGATGCTTTATGTGCACCTTCCACCCTCCAGTGGCTCTGTCTCACTGCGTTCTGGAGCATTCCAAGTGATGGAGGAGCTCCAGAAGACAAGAATACTGACGTCACAGTCCCCAAGGGCTGGCGTTTCTCCTAGAAGAGAAGTGGCATCTTTGCAGCCCGCCCAAGACCGCAACCAGAATAGTCACTGGCCGGCTTTGGAGACATGCAGCCTAGAGTAAGGGATTGCTGGCTGCCCACACGGCCAAGTTCACTGAGAGTAGGCTTTGGAGTTGCTGGAATCCAAGGTGCAGGTTTGGGCAGTTACCTGGGAGGCTGTGCACCAAGCACGCCTGTGGCTTAGCAGTTAAGGGAAACTGAGTCAGGCACCAAACGTCTGTGCTCTCAAAAGAAATTCAAGTCCATGTTCATTAGCAAATCAACCCGCTGACGCACACACGCACACACGCACACACACACGCATCGGGCCTTCCTGGAAAAACCATGCCCTGAAGGAAGGAAGAAGGCCTGACGGCAGGGAAATAAGACGTCAGGATTTTCCAGAACGCTGGCTGCAATCTTAACAAAGCCGAATGGCTCAGAGTGTTCCAGCGTCTCAGGTTGGTGGCAATCGGGTGCAACTTGGTGCCTCTTTGAGCCTTTCCTTGTAAAGCTGATTAAAATATAAATTGGCTATCTCCTCTCCTGGCGTTTTCTGGGCACTCACTTAAGGCTCAGGAGAGGCAACGAGGCCCTTCAGGCTGCGTCTGAATTAATCCTTTAATGGTATACTCCCGACAATTGCCGGCTTCGCGGCGCGAACACTTTGTTGGAATGCGGGCCTTGGTGAATGAGGCAGCCAGCTTGAGTGAATGCATCTGCAGGGAGAGGGGGCGGCCGCGGCCGGAGGAAGGGGCTTGGGCTCCTGGGGCCTCCAGGCTCCCAGGGAGGCCAGGAATGAGAGAGAACCAAGGTTCTTCAGGGTCTGAAGGTCACCCCAGTGAGCCGCGCTGTGGTTCCAAGGGCACACCCTGCAGGCACCGTGCACAGCGCTGGTTTTCAGTGGGGTCGCGCCCGTGTTCGTCCCAGGTTCGTCTCCTTAGGTGGTTGAGCCTTCTGGGAAGAGCTCTCGGTACCTGCCCGACCCCTCAGCTCGGGAGCGAGAGGAATGGTACTGGAATTCAGCACCGCTGAGCCGGGGGCGCCATAGGCCCTGCCTGACTGAGGACCTGCTGGGGTCTGGGGGTGGGGGAGCCAAGCCCGGGGCCCTCTCAGACCTGACCTGTACCCACGGGCTGGGCAGGGAGACCCCAGAGCAGCCGCACAGAGCGCCCAGCAGGGCCCGTGTGCTTGGCAGAGGGTCACCCAGCTCTGCCACCGACGGAGGCCCACAGCCCGTGAGCGAGTGGCCGGCAGGAAGACCGGTTTCTGAGGACTGGGCGTGAGCGCAGCCACAGACGGCGGGTTCAGTTCCATTTGTCATGCTGTAGGAGGTCACTGCAGGGGGTCCCGGGGCGCTGACGGAAAACAGTCCTCCTCTCCTCATTGTTTGGGCCCTGGGCACCTTTCTCTGCCGGGATTCCTGCAGACGGGCCCCCGCGCGAACGTCCTCTGTGTCCCCTGCGCTCTCCCTCCGCCCGTTCCTCGTGCCGGGCGCTTGCACCCCTGTCTCCCCTGGGCCAGCTTCGGGCAGAGTGAGGAGACACGGAGCCTCTTCCCAAGCGGGCACGGCCCCGCTTAACCCGGGGGACAGAAAATGGAGCAAAACTCGGCCCCTGCCCTCAGTGAGGGTGCCGCACAGCTTCAAGGGAAAAACTGAGTTAACACGCGTGGAACTGCGCATGTGTAAGTTGTGGTGAACACTCACACACACACATGCATGGGTGGGGACACACTGCGGAGCCCCAGGCAGTCTCTGGCCCCAGGACTCGGGTGAGAGCGGTCAGCGAGGTGTGGAAGGAGCAGCGGACTTCGGCGCGGGGACAAGTGTCTCTGCACGTGCCGCCGGGGGGAAGGGACCCCACGCGGAGTGTCCACAAAAATCACCACATAAAAGTCAAACGGGAGGTGGGCTCCAGGCCCCGACAGCTGCGCCGCTGTGACCGAGGACCAACCTGCTCTTTCTTCAGGGACACGCCACCCGAGCCGCAGCCCCCCCCCCCCGGGTGGGACCTGTGAGGAATTCCACGCGTGTTATT
Source organism: Micronycteris hirsuta (assembly GCA_004026765.1). Classification (NCBI taxonomy): domain Eukaryota; kingdom Metazoa; phylum Chordata; class Mammalia; order Chiroptera; family Phyllostomidae; genus Micronycteris; species Micronycteris hirsuta. Next base: position 18,097 of record PVJI01012031.1, on the reverse strand, counting down.
GCTTGTTCACGCTGATGAAAGGCAATAAAAATGCACAGAAGACTCTGCCGATGAATTTATCTCCGTTCTCCCTCCTCAGTCGTGGCGGTTGCCACGGCAGAGACAGCGGCCAGTGATTCCACGGTGCCACGGGCTACGGCGTCGAGTGTGAGTTACCCCAACTGTCGCACGGTGAAGGCTCCGTGTCCTTCAGGATCGATCCTTTCCTTCCTCACCTGCAGACCCTCCGCGCTGACAATCGAGCCAGGCAGCCCTCATAACACGGGTGCCGTGGCGTGAACGCCGTGGCGTGAAGAGCAGCCCCGAACCTGTGCGGGGCGGCTGATGCCGCACGAGGGCTCCGTGCCTGTAGAACTTCCTCCTCAAGGTTTCAGATGGGGACAGGTGGGCCTGGTCGCCTCCGGGTTTCCTGATGCTGCTTTCAGCTCTGTCGGGATTTGATGGGGACAAAGGACAGGGGTTTCTGAGGGAGGGGTTGGGGGAGAGAGAGAGAGAGAGAGAGAGAGGGGCGAGTCTCTCTCCATCGGCCTCTGCCCCAGGGACTGGATAAGTGGCTGCTTCGTGGGCCACCTCTCCCCCGCCGTTTGCCTCCTTAGCTGACGCTGTATGAAGGGCCTGTGGCTGAAGTGGGGAGGGTCTTGTCGCAAAGTGGCCGGGCCGCTCCAAGCATCCAGGGGCGGGTCGGACCGGACAGGGCGGGCCGCCGGCTCGGCGTGGCTGCCTGGCGCACACGGCGTCCCTGGTCGCCCGCAGCCCCCACGGAGCCCAGCCCTGGACGTCATGGTTGTTCCCGTGAGAGTTGGAGGCCAGGGCAGACCGGTGGCGGGGGGCAGGGCACAGGCCTGTGCTGTGGGCAGCAGGGCTGTCCTCCTGCCGATCTGGGGTGTGTCTCCCCCAGCGCAGGCCCAGGACAGCAGCCGCCTTGACGACCAGCCAGCAGGACACCAGGGAAAGGGTGAGGCCAAGAGGAAGACCCAAGACCTGAGTCACAGCGATCACAGAACTGTGAGAACTGTCAAGTCAGGACAGAAGTGCCCACGTCACCCAGCGGGCCGTCCCCTGCGAGTTCTCACCAGGGAGCCGTGGGGAGAGACGGCCATCAGCCCCTCTTACCAACGGGAAACCGAGGCAGGCGGCTAAGCAGCATGCCCAGAGCCAAACAAGCTGGAGGACGGGGGTGTAGGCCCCCATTCCTGGACACAGCACCGTCGGAAAGCCAGACGCCTCTTGGCGAACAACTGTAGGCTGCCCAAGTCTGCGTGTGTTTTGCAATGAGGGGCAGTTTGCAGCCTGGAATGCGGTGCCTGAAACGAGCGTTCAGGGCCGGCGGAGAGAGGCGCGAGGCGCCAGGGCTCCTGGTCGGAGTTGTGCGCGGCCTATCCGGGCAGACGGCTTCTCCCTCCTCTCGGAACGGTGCCGGGGGGCTCCCCCTGACTTGAGGGGCAGTGTGCTGGGCTCTGCAAACCAGGGAGCAGGAAGGCCAGGGACAGCCCGCCCACCCCCAAATCTTAACACTCTTGTGTCTACTGAAGACCAGGGTCCCCAGACTACGGTCATGCACGTGGCTCCTTCCCAGAAACAGAGGGACTGTTGAGGTCATTTAGAGGGTTTCCAGGTGAGCAGCAGAGCTGGGGCGGCCTTAGCCGGGGTAACGTCCCCACCCAGGCAGCAACTGTCTGTTCAGAATGTCCCCCCGCTGGCCTTCTGCTCAGATGCCTCAGCACGTCACTCCTCTGGACCTGGTGGGCTGTCTGCTCTCTAGGACATCGTCCCTACCTCTCGCCAGTCCTCGGCCACACTGTCGGATGTAAGGTGACCTCTGGGACTCTGCTCAGTGCCCAGCAGCCCCCAGCTGGCTCCCAGCATGCCTTTCATCACGCCGCTCACCAGGTTCCTGCTTACCTGTCCGTCCTTCCCAGCAGCCTGAGAGGCCCTCTGGGTCGCCGGGTCCCTGGGGTCTGGAGGAGAGATGCGTGCACAGAGAACATGCTCGGTTGCGTCCTTTCGAATGAACCACTTGCCACATCGAGTCCCAGCCAGCCTGCCTGCCATGGCGGGCAGCCCGGGACCAGTTGCTCTGGCCCTGATTATAGGGATGAACTTGCTAAGAATGCCCACTTCTGTCAGAGGGTCTCTGCTTCATGTTTCAAAGCGACCGATGAAACCACAGTGAGAAGGAGCTGGAATGTCAGGCCGCCGGATCCTCCCGTCCACCCTCCCTGCCGGCGTCACCCCCAGACACATCAGGGGGTGCAGTGGGGTGCCGGGGGGTGTGCATCTTTCCTGCAGTTTGGTGCAAGGAGTTGGCCTCCAGTTTCACTGAAGAAGTGCCTCGGAGCAAAGTGACGGTGACAAGGCTCAGCATGTGCGCCTCCCAGAACATCCTCCCTGGGGGACATGCTTAGCTCAGGGCACAGATGAAATCGACACTTCACGGCTCCCGTGTAAGTCGCTGCACGCGTGAACGCCTCTTCGCCAGGTGCCTGGGGTCTGGCACTGGGGGACATGTTTTCCTGGACAGTATCAGCGACCAGAAGACCACCTCTGGCCAAGGGGACTGGCCAGGAAGTCTGAACGTAGAGAAGCAGCGACTCAGCTTCTTACAGAAAGACTGATGCGGACGTTCACTGTCCTGGCTGACCCGGGCAGGCCCCGGCACACCAGGGAAGGGGCCCAGGTGTCGCAGGTGCTTCGATCTGAGCATGTCCTCCTGGGTCAGGGGAGTCCACTGGGGGCTCCGGGGGGCTGCCGACCCGGGCTGATGAGCAGTGTCACGGGGTGACCTGCCCTGAAGGAGAAACATCTGGGGACGTCCGTGAAAACTGGGTGGGACCTCGGAGGTTTGGGCTTCTGGCTTGTGTTTAATTTGGTGAACCCCCAAACGGGAAGAGCAGGCTCTGCTCACGATATGTGGCACGGCGCCCACTATGCTTCCTCGCGAGTATTTCACAGATACACAGTCACCCCGTAAGCGTGATCCACCGTGTCCAGGATGCACGGAGATTTGCGCCGGTCCCGCTGGTTGCACGGGTCCCCGCCAGGGCTGAGACTCAGAACTCCTGAGTGCATTTTCTGGCCCTGGGCTCCGGGGTCCCACTGTCCTCCATGTCAGACGTGGTAATGGAACACCCGCTGAGCTCCGCGCCTCACACACCAGCTCCGTGCGAGGGCTGCCTTGTTCCCACCCCCCACCTCCCGGGGCTGGGCTCCAAGACGCAACCTGAGTCCGCAGGAAGGCACCTCCAGGCAACGAGCCGGGAACCATCCCAGCCTCTTGGGATGTTTCTCCGTGAAAAGCATGACAACAGTGATAGCAACAGCCCTCGAACCTGCAACAGCGACTGCGCGAAGGGAATTCAACCCCCGTCAGCGCGCACAGAGTCGCTGCCAGCGGGGCCTTTGCCTGCAGGCCCCATCCTGGCTTCTGAAGTTGTCGAGAGACCACTGTCAAGGTCAGGCCAATGGAAGCGTTGGCTTCGGCTTTGGTTTTGTTCATTCAGTGAGAAAGCCAACCCCCTCATCTACCTGACACGCCAAATGTCCAAACAGAACCCAGAGGTCCGCCTGCTGCTGAGGTGTCCACACATGTGCCCACGTGTGAATGCACGCACACGCACATGCACACATGTGTGGGACTCTCCAGGAGGGCCTCGGGACCCCTGCTGAGCATTGAGGCGGTCCCCTGGCTGCCAGTTCCCAGCTGGCTGGGTGAGCCATCTCCCGACCTTCAGGGTGCTGCGGGCTGACCTTCTGTCGGCGAGCGTTCCTGCCGCAGCACCTCTTCTGGGAGGGGAAGGCTGGGGGGCAGGTGGGGGGCAAGCCTGCCTGGAAGCAAGATCTCATTTGTTAATGCCCGTTCTCAGACGCTGCCGTCTGAAAGGGGTGCGTTCTAAATGAATAGCGTTTCAGGTTGAATTAAGGAGCAGTGAGGAGGAAGGCTCAGCAAGCATTGCCTATTAGACAAAAGTGGAGAGATTTTCCCCGTTCCCCCGAATAACTTCAATGTGTCTCAAATGCGATTCTATTACGCTCCATAAGGGCGTGTGTGCGCATTCGCCTTCCGATTTGTATTTTGTATTTTAACCACTGAAACTAATGATACAAAATTACTTTGTCAGCAAGAACGGAAGGCTTCACTCGTGCGTATCTATTTGGTGGATACTTTGGGAAGGCATGCGCCAGCAGTCAATTAAACCCTTCCAATGGACGGCTCACGATGGTTTGAAAGCTGCGAGGGTCTGAAAATGCAACTTTTAGCACTTCTAAATGGTTGGGAATTTCTGACAATGTAACTGTCGTTCCATGAATAGGAATGCTCCCTGTATAGAAATCAATTTCCACCCTGCAATGAAGCCTTGAGTCTAAGGACCTCACGCAAGGAGTGGTTGAGTCCCCGGACCCCCAGGGCTAGCCACGCCGAGTCGTGCCCGCCCGCGGGGAATCTGGGTGGAGGACGCTTGCCCACAGGCAGCGAAGGTCTCCGAGGGAGAGGCATTGCCAAGCCAGGCAGGCTTCGTTCTCTCTCCTTCCTTGTACTCAATTCGACAAACAGTAACTTAGGACCTACTGTGTGCTTGGGAGGTGGTAGCATTGAATGGTTCACAGGGCAGGTTCTTGGGGGTCAAATCACCTGTGTGAGAACAAAGCCAGACGGGAGCACACCCCATGCTGTGTCACTCCATAAATGCAGGAGGTTCCGGAAAATGCAAACGACTACATCAGCCTGCACGCTGGTAGTCGCCTGGGGCGGGGGTGCGGCTGGGAGGGGTGGGAAGGAGGGGTCAGAGGGCAGTGAGGGCACTCTGGGGACACAGACGTCCTCGTTGTCTTACCGCTTCACGGAAATACACACATACATATTCATACATGTGTCTGTCTACATCTATATGCATATCACGTGCATCTAGATTTGTCAAAGCTTCTCAAACTGTGCACTTGAAATATGTGCAGCTCATTTTGTAGCAATTATACTTCAATAAAGCTTTTAGAAAAGGACGTTCTGGGAAAACACGCTCTCCCATTCAGAGTTTTTCCTGTCCCTCCATCACCGTGACTTCTGTCGGGGCCCCCAGTGACTTCACCCAGGGCTGGCTGACCCAGCGGCTCCGTTCTCGGGACCCGGTCGACCCCTCCTGGCCTCTGAGCTGCTCTGCCCCTTGCCTTGGCCCCATCTGTCCACAGGGGCCCCGGGCTCTGCAGCCCCGCCTCTCCATTACTTCTTCTACACGACGCTCTCACTGCGTCGTCTCAAGCAGTCTTGGGATTTTAACTGCGGTTGATCAGCTGGTGACCCCCAGACTCACGTCCTGAGCCAGTGCTGTGCCCCTGAGCCCCGGATACCTGGCAGTCCTGTCTGGTCTACTTGCTTAGTGTCTCCCGCTGAGCCTTCTGGCGGCTCCTTCCATCCTCACGCGGTCCTGTCTGTTTTCCCTCGGAGACGGGCCTGACTCCTCTCTCTGTCCTCCAGGCTGTCATGGAGTACCGTTCACTCCGCCGTCACAGCGTACAGTGGTCCCCCTTATCCGCGGGGATACGTTTCAACACCCCAGCGGATGTCTGAAACCATGGATAATAGTGAACCCTGTAAATGCTGTGTTTTTTCCTATGCATACCTACCCATGATAAGATTTAGTTTAATTGAGAAAGAGATTAAGAACAAAAACTCATAATAAAAATAGAATGATTCTAGCAACATACCGTAATCATACAAGTCATGGGAGGCGATGTCACCTGTCTGTCCCCGCAGAGACCCGGCGGCCCTCCCATCTGCTCCTCGGTGCATCTCCGCCAAGACTTGCGGCAAGTGCAAGGGGGGCAAACCCCGGAAGGAAAGCGCCATGCAGACAGCGACACGGGGACCCTCCCTTTTGGCGGGCGCGGGCTGCCTCTGCCAGAGCCTGAGTGGGGGCCACGCCGACCTGGACAGCCGGGCTTCGAACGGGCGATGCCAGTGGGTGGTCCTCTGGTCCACGTTGCGTGGGTGTCTAGTGGCACGTGGCTCCCTGGTGTTTGCCCAGATGCGGCTGGACCTGACAGGCGGAGGGCAGGATATTTACTCTGGAGAAAAAGATTCCACGGAAGCACAGACTTCTGAAACCCCAGCAGGAAGCCACTGTCCCCGAGTGAGGCTCCATCGGACTGTGGCCTGCACATCAGCAGAGAACCACCACACGGCCATTGAGGCCGAGACTCAGGCTGACCACAGCAGCCGCCTGCCCGTCAGCTCTGGCCGCCTCCCACGGGGCTGCTGGGAGCTCCTGACCAGGGGTCAGCGCCTCGCTCCTTGCTCCGTCCATCCCCCACCCCATCCATCCGTCTTTCCTGTGTTTCTTGGCAATCACCGGCCCCATTAGAGCTCGGCCTGGGAGGGCAATTTGCCGCCCTGTAAAGGGCCGGCGTCGCGGCCCAGTAGGCGCTCCCGTCGGGGGTGTGGAGGTGAAAGAGCCTTGGGATGATGGCTGGTGATCTTCCCGGCTGGAAGCAGGGCTTCAAGGAGACATTACACTAATGCTGGTCATTTCCGCCCTGGGGTGTGAGGGGCCACCTGCCGTTGGCCCTGGTGGGCGAGGCCCGTCCCCCGGGGGGTCAGCGGTGGCCCCCGGTGGTCCAGAGGGAGCTCTGTGAATGCCTCCCTCGCAGCAGAGGCTAAAGATGGTCCCAAGGTCCCGTCTTCCTCCCAAATCCACAGGCCTGGGCAGGGGCAGGACTCCTGTGGTGTTCGGTGGAGTGCGGGGCGGGGGGCAGGTAAGAAAGAGAAGTCCTTCCTAATGAGGGGTGTGGGATAAGCAGCTGCTGGCCCCTGACACTCTCAGACCCTGGGCAGGCCGTGGCAGGAACCCCAAACAGGGCCCCTTTCTTATGTTTGTTTAGGACTTTTCTTTCTTTCCTCAAACGTTGAAAAGAGGTTAGGTCACTGCTGGCGTAATCATTAGTACGCCTTTCATTCTGCGTCCTGCGAGGCCCAGAAGTGTATCGAGAAATCAAATTCGCTAGCAGAGCGGGAGCCGGCCCATAACCCGGGGATGGGGACGGAGGGCCACGCTGGACATGCCTCCTGGTTTTCTGTCACGCGGACCCCGGGGAGAGCTTGTGTACTAAATTAAGTTACCCCCGCAGGGAAGTCTTTATCCCACGCTCAGCTCGGGCAGAAAAAAATCACAGCGATTAGAGGGAAATAAAGGCCCGGGGCAGCCCACAGAATCTGGAGCGATTGCCGGGAAGGACCGTTAGCAGAGAGAGGTTCCTCCCCCACCCTCCACGACCTCTCTGGGGTGTTTTCTCCTGGCTCCCCTGTTTGTGGGTGATACCCAGAATGCAATGCAATGAAACCCCCGATCTGCGATGTCAAATAGCCCTAAGGGTGTCAGCAAGAATAACGTATTTCTTAAACTGTCACTGAAGATGATAGTTCAGGTGGCCTGTGACAGATGACCAAGCTCACGTCCCTCTGCAAATTCAAGGGGGCTGGGGTCTCTGCTGTTGTGTGCAGAGCGGTGACGGCCAGACGTGCGTTCCGGGGGGACCGTCTCAGGAGGGACAAGCCTGACACAGGCTCTGAAACACCTCAGGCATCACACGTGCCTTTCCCGAGATCGAGAATAGTGTGCGGGACAGGGGCGGCCCGGCTGCAGGTGCCTCCAAGGTGGGGGCCCCCGCGGCGACACACACGCCCCCTCCAGGGCCTGCCCGTCACAGGGGTTCGCTGGCTGGGGAATTGTGTTTTGCCCAAGGAACGAGGCAGAGTGGCAGCAAATGAACTTTCTTTCTGGGTGTGATCAAGTCTAGGTCGCCCAGGCCCTGCTGCCTGTCAGCTGGGGGCTGGTGGGAAACTTCTGTTTTCCGTGGAACACTGTCCTTCCTGTCCCCCAAGGGACAAGATGGCAGCGATGGTTTCCACTTTGACAAATGACTGAGTTGGGTCATTCTGATGATGTTCCACTTGGAACCGCGTGCTGTCCAGGGTCTGTCTGCGCCTGTCCTCGGTCCTGCAGGCTGTGTCTGCCCAAGTTGCTGGGCGAGGCTGGTTGAGGAACGGGGGGAGACAGGTGGGCAGAGGGCGGGCAGAGGGCGGGCCGGTGAAGGGAAGGGCTCAGGGCCAGGGCCGGGCATCAGAAGCAGTATGCCGTGGCCAAATAGAGGTGGAGGTGATGATGGAGCAAGGGAGCCTTCGGGGACTGCGGCCCGGCCAGGGGGCACGTGCAGAGAAGCATCAGGAAGGACTGCCAGCTGTGGAGGGGACAGTCTTACAGGGCGCTGTCCTCGAGGGCCCCCAGATGGGAGCATGGCATTTCCCAGTCTCCCCCAGGCCTTCAGGGCGGCCTCTGCCTGGTGTCGAGCTCCCCGGGCGCCCCCCCGCTGCAGGAACACTCGCTGTGGAGCGGGATCGGGGCGCACACGTGCGTTCCACAGCCGTGGGGAGTCGACAAGGGGCAGGTCCCTGCTGAAAACCCGCCGTGATGACGGACAGACTGACAAACCAACAGAGGAGCTCCAAAGGGTATGGATGTGACCCCGGAGCCCTGCACAGAGCAGGCACTCCCTGGGTGAGTGACAGGAGCCAGCCTGGGCTCTCAGACGGACTCCTGTCCTGCAGAAACAGGCCTGGGCAGGGTGGGGTTTTCGGGACAGAGGGTGGATCCAAGTCACTTATAGATGGACCTTCGAGATGAGGACGTCGGCCGTCGGCCATGGGCGTGAACATGTTGGTGCATTTGCAGCTGCCTCTTAAAAGCCTCTGTCTGAGTCTGTGCCCCAAGAGCTCCCCACTTGCAGCTCCGAGCCACACCAGTGGCTTCCCTGGCTCGAGGGACCCCAGAGATCAGGGTGTCCCACATGGGGGGTGGTTACCCAGCGGCCCCAGGAAGGTGCCTTTGCCACCAACCCTGGCTTTTCATGCTGGCTGACCTCTTGGCCTCGGGAAGCTGCTCCCCGTCTCCTGAAACCTGGGTCCATGATGAAGGGAGGGCGCTTCTGGCGTCCCGCAAGCTCTGGAAAGTCGGTGTGCCATCGCCTTTCCGGGAAGATGCCTCTCCAGCCCCATGACGTGGACAGAGGAGAACGGCTCAGAGGGGACAGTGCGCGGCGGCCCCCTTGAACCTGGGCAGCCACTTCCAGCCGAAAGTCGGTGAGGCAGAATGAGTGACGAAGGCCATTTTTACATAAACATGCTTAAACCTGGAATGGCGAATTGGCTTATAGAAGCAAAGTCCAGAAAATTGCATCCCAGATAGAGATAGAAATATGTGCAGCTGGGCAGACAAGGTGGGGCTGGAGAGACAGTCAGGACCAAGAGCAGCGTGTGTGTGTGTGTCTGTGTGTGTCTGTGTGAGTGTGTGTGAGAGAGAGAGAGAGAGAGAGAGACCAGGGATCAGACAGCCCGGGGGAAAATCCGCCCCAGTTTGGGCGGATCTGCAGTGGGGCTGGGACGGCAGAGAGAAACGACTGGAGCAGCAGAGGAAGCAGTTGGCCACGTCCACCTCACGACTCGGACGGGGCAGGGTGGTGGAGCCTGGGCTGCAGCTGTGGGCAGCGGGGGCATGATAATCTGGTGGCCTGAATAGCCAGGCAGGTGGCACTGGGGCAGGGCTGCCCCTTCCTGGTGACGGCGCCAGGGGTGCAGGGATCGATGTGTCCCCGCCGCCTTCCTGGGAGTGTCTTCTCAGCGAACACCAGCTCCTCGAGGCTGTGACAGGTGAGAGACCCCGGCCCACAGCCCGGGTCACATTTAACACAACAGCAGAAGGTCGACTCCTGCTGGAGAAAGTTGGTGGCACGGCCCAGCCCCTCCTTAGGCATCACCCGAGGCTCCGGCCGCCAGGCCCGGCCGCGTACGCCCTCTGACTAGCCGGTGCTCGGGCTCTGGGCATCTCTGCTCCGCCGACCAGAGGTGTTGTTTTTGGAAAATCACCACCCACAGAGGTCTGTCAGCTCGTTTTAATAGCAGCTGAAGACTCCTGGATGCCCCAGCTCCTGGCAGAATGTTCTGGAGCACAATGCCGGGCATTATCCCAGGACTACTTATCGCAGACGGATCGGCCAAGCTCAGGACCTAACCAGGAGCCCGGCCACGCGGTGCTGAGTCCAGCAGAAGTGCTCTGGGGGCGTCAGGAAGAGGAGAGTCGACGAGGACAATGGCCCTTGGAGAGGGAAGGAGAAAAATGGCACCCACCCACAGAAGAGGTGGCGGCTGGAGCAGAGCGTCTGGGCCGAGCAGACTGGAGGGGCATCTCTGCGGCCGGCCCTGCTGGATTCGGGGAATGAACCGGCAGGCTCCGCCTCCTACCTGCACTGAGCCCAGCTCTGAGCCTTAGGAGCTCACGGGGTGGCAGCCTCCAGAGGCCGTGTTGACCACGCCAGCCCTGACTGAGCTCCCAGCTGAAGCCTGGCACTTGGATCACCCTGGACAGCACCGCGGGGGACGGAGGGACATCCGGCTGTGCCCTATCGACCAGCAGGACCCTGAGAGATGACGCGTGACACACGGTTCCTGTTTAAGTCTCTGTGCTTCGGGCTGTTTTGTCACACAGCAGGAGGTGCCTGGGACACCTGGGTGGAGAGGCTGCTGGCACCCACAGGGGGACCCAGGGAAGGAGGGGGTGAGCCGAGACTGAGAGCCACAGCGCTGCGTCCCGAGGGGGGTCTTCGCCCCAAGAGAACGCATGAAGTCCTTCTCTCCCCACTCGCAGTGCCGCCAGCGAGCGGCTGCGCGGCGGTTACATAAGCCCTTTGTATGGAACAGAAATAACCCTCGTGTGAAGTGGCCAATTGAGTTATTTATGGCAATTTCACAGCTACTTTGCATAGCTCTGCAGTCGACGCAGCTGATTATTCCTCAATCAGCTGTTAACACGGGCAAGGAAAAAATAAAATCAAATCAGCGCAGATCAGTAACCACAAATAGATGGAGCGGGCTGAGGCCCAGGTGGAGCTGGCGCGGCCGTGGCTGCCGGGGCGAGGCTGGCCCTGGGCCTCGGTGGGCCTCGGACGGCCACGCCGGGACCGTTCTCCCCAGGCACCCGCGTCGCCGACCCGGCTGTTCTCGCTGGCATCTCTATAAACCCAGAAGCACTGACCCGTAATAATGCCCAGGGTGCATTGTTTCCAGTTTATTCAGAAGACAAGCAAGGGGTCCCTGTTTCTCACCTCCCTCTGGTTTTGGACCTCGGCACACACCGTGGACGGTGCCACCTCTCTGCTCATGGCACCAGTCATTACGGTCCCCTGCCAGGTGCCCGTCCTGGTTCCTGGCGTGTTGCTCCACTGTAGCATTTACCTCCTCTCAGACCCACGCCCACCCTGTGGACACAGACACTGGTGGGTTTTACGTCTGTCCTCTGTCCACGCGTGTCTGTAACAAGTGCCTTCCACGCAGTCACCGGGCGGAGCCCTCATGTGGCTGACACTCTCACGTGGCTGACCCCCTCTCTGGCCACCCCACCTCCGCACCGAGGAAACGGTGCACTCACAGCCGACGTCCCGAAGGGGTCCTTTGTGTGGCCAGGACATCCCGTCCCTGCTCCACCTAACCCCTCACCTCCCTGAAAGAGCATCTCCCACCTTCTCCTGGCTCCTGGAACCCCCAGCCCCGACCACGATGTTCTCCCCTACCCCCCACCCAACGATGACCTCCTTCCCAGGTCCTGGATACACCAGAAACACCGGGAGCAAACCCTGCACACCGCTGCCCTCCGGCTCACCGGCACCCGGCCTTCCCGGCTGTGGCTGAGTTGGCCCCTCCCTCACCGTGTGCCGGCTCCTGGCCCCCCTCACTCTCTCCAGGAAATCAGCCAGCAACCGCCACCCTGCCCCGCTCTTCTAGGGCATTTCCATGGATATCAGCACAGGCAGTGACATCCCCATCGCTGTCAAAGGTGTCTTTATCTCGTACACATGTACACAAGCACCCCAAGGCTTTGAGTGACAACACCAGGGGAAAGATTTGACCCCCCCCGTTATCCGGCTCCCATTTTTTCCTGTTGGAAAATGTACAATTAATGCAATTTTTTTTTTTTTTTTGGTAATCTTCTCAAGTGGATTTTAAGATTTTCACAAGTGGATTTCCTTGAATACTGCTTGGGATTTATTGTGCTTACTGAGTCTGATAATTAAACATTTAAATATATTCTGTATAATTTTTAGCCATTTTCATGTTGAGTATCTTTTTCTTCACTTTAAAAAATTTTTTTCTCCTTCTGGAACTCCTAATAAGTGTTTGTTTGACATTTTCACTCCGTCCTCTCTGTTTTGATCTTTGAATTTCTCATTACTTCAGATCTATTTTTCCAAGTTCACCAGCTCTCTTTAGTGAGGACTCTTTTTTTTGAAACCAGTTTATTAAATTTTAAGCTCCAGGTATTTTAATTCACACCTATTGGGTCCTTTTTCTAATTTGTCTAGGCGTTTTCATGATTCCTTCTATTTGTTTGCATTTTCAAAGGCTTATTTCATGGGGAACACACGGACGTGCCCATCCCCACGTGGCCGTTCCCCCAGGAGGAGACGCGCGGGCCCGGTCGGGCCCACGGGGGCCCTGCCGACCACGGCCGGCGCCGGCCGCTGGTTTCTGTGTGTGTTCTGCAGTTTCCGACCGCGAGTTTGTGCAGGATGGGGTCTCGAACCCCGGAAAGTCTCAGGCGCCTGCGTGGAGATGCTTCTGCCACGCACCCTGAGGCCCTCCAACCCAGGCCGTCCCCCACAAAACGTCCATAGCACGCCCCACACGGCAGACACCGCACATTCATGTCTTTCTTTCGAAGATGAAGGGGGGAGGTAGAGGGAGGGTCTGAGGCTTGGCGGGGATGGGGTTGAACCCAGGAGGCCCTGATGCCGGCTCCGCGCTGTGCACCGTTCCCCCAAGATGCCTTTGCCCTCCACAGTGGTTACAAGCTCACACTGCAGAGCCACCTAAGGGCACCATTTTCTTTGCTCCTGTCTTAGCCCACTCGCGCTGCTGCAGCAGAAATGCTGCTCATGAGGGGCTTAAATAATACATTTGCTCGTTCTGGAGTCTGGAAGTCCAAGATCAAGGCGCTGACAGGTGGGGTGTCTGGTGAGGACCCTGGCCCTGGCCGACTACTCGCCGCGTCCTCGTGTGGTGGAAGGGGCGAGGGAGCACGCTGCGGTCTCCTCCAGAAGGACCCTCGTCCCATTCCAGATGGCTCCACCTGGTGGCCTCTGCACCTCCCAGAGGCCCCGCCTCCTAACGCCATCCCAGGGCGGGTCAGGTCTCAGTGCCTGAATTTGGGGGACACTGTCATACCTCCCGAGCCGCAGGCACGTTCATGTTCCCCTCGCCTGTTCCTCTCACTGCGGCTGCGGTTCTTGCAGGGCTCAGTTTTCTGTGGGGTGGGGGGCCTCAGCTTCACACGTTCCTCTCCAGGGGGCCGAGGTGTTGCTCTCTGCCCACGTGCAGTTGTGGGGGTCACAGGCGTGTGGCCCTGGCGTGGGGGCCGGCCTGGGAGCAGCTGCCACGCCCCCTCCCCACCCGCTCCAGTTTGAACCCCCTGTTCTTCGTTTGGCCTCTGACCATTTCCAAGACTTTCCCATGAGCTCAGCTTTTGATTTAAAGTTATGTTCGTTGCAATTTATCCAACATCGCCAGGTGCTTTTTTAGAGGGAGAGCGTTTAAGACTTTCCGGGCGGCTCTATTGCCAGAATTTTCTTTTTTCTTTATTTTGGTATGCGTGCTACTCATACGTCAGAGTCGGACGGCGCCTGGCTCTGGTTGGTGAGCGCTGGCTCGCGGCGACCTGTGCGGCCAGGGTTCTGGAGGCTGGTTTCCGCCTGCGTTTAAACGGCGGCTGGCCCACACGCCGCGTGTCGGAGGGGCACCGTGTCCTCGCGCTCCGGGACATCATGGCACTCCACGGCGGACCGGAGGCACGGCAGCAATGTTTTCAATCTTCTCCTTTTATCTTTGAGCGTCGTCTGCTTTGTCCCTTTGAAAGGTGTTAGAATCTTCTGTTTCCTTTGAGGACTGTTAATTTCACTCCCATGTATCTAGGAAAAATTTATTATTTTTACTTTGCTCTATGTTTTCAATCTGCCAGCTGGGCGTGTCTTTTCCTCCTCTGTGAAATTCTTGATCTTTTCTTGTTTTAAAAAAAAATTTCCGCCCTGGCTGGTGTAGCTCAGTGGATTGAGTGCGGGCTGGGAACCAGAGGGTCCCGGTTCAATTCCCAGTCAGGGCACATGCCTGGGTTGCGGGCCAGGTCCCCATGAGGGCCATGTGAGAGGCAATCATACATTGCTGTTTCTCTCCCTCTCTGTCTCCCTCCCTTCCCCTCTCTCTAAAAAAATAAATAAATAAAATATTAAAAAAAAATTTTCCTTTCAGTTTACCTTTCTCTCTCTGAGGAGGGGGAACGGGGCGGCTGTCACGTGGATGTCCTCGTTGGGCCACGTCCCGCACCCTCCCCTGCTCTCCTGAGTGGAGTTCCCCCGCCCGCCCGCCCGCCCGGCCTGTCCGGCACCCACCTCGCCGGTCGCCCGAGCTCAAATGCCGTCTCAAACGCCGTCATTTCAGATGCAGCTTTTCCGACTCTTTCCCGGAAGTGCTTGAACCTGCTTCACATTTTTAGTGTCCGAGTGACTATGCTGAGGACACTTGTTAAAATTGTATATTAATTCCTGTTCTATCTGATCCATTCAGTCTGTTTCTTCGGGTACAGACTGTCTGTCGTGAAATAGCATCGAGCCTCTCAGAAATGTCCCCGTTTCCCCGGCAGATCTAAGAACCGCTTTGGCCGATGGGGGTGGTATCCTGGGCCCTTGCTTGGGCTCCCGCAGGGACAGCTTTGTGCTTCTCCGGTGCTGGGGGGGTCGTAGGACTCGCAACCCGTCTTGAGTTGCACCCTGGGCTCACCCGCCGCCCTGCTCTGCAAGGCTTGCCTGCATGTGTCCCAGTCTCTCTGCCCAGGCGCTGTCTTAGCTGGGCAGTGACGCCTGGGTTTGCACTTGTCCAGGTAAGACAGTGGGAAGAGGGAGGAGAGGAACAGGAGGCTTGGGGAAGTGCCCCCCGTGGGCAGGGCTCCAGCATCACCCTGGGGTCAGCGGGCTGTCTCCTGGGACACGCTGGGGTGGAGTGGGCTCTGCTGCTTTCTGCAGGGTGGGCACTGGTGGGGAGCAGAGCACCAAGGGCTCCGGGGGGACGTGAGCTGCAGGAGCAAGCAGAGAGCATCCTGGGACTCTGGGGCAGGGGGCGGAGTCGGTGGGCAGCCCCTGGGTCTCCAGGCTTTGTGGGTGCGCACCACGGACGCGCTGGGAGGTAAGGGCTTGTGGGACATGGGTTCTGACACAGGTGAAGAAACAGGCTGGGTGCCGGTCAGATCGGGAGAGAAGGCGCAGCTCCCGCGCAGCTCGTGGCGGGTGAGCATGAATCTGCGTGTGCAGCTTGGAGGAGCTGGTGGGGGCCGTGCACGCCAGCGCTGCTCAGACTGAGCATGCAGACACCCTGGGGGTGTCGACATGCAGCTCTGACTCCCCAGTCTGGGTGCGGTCACGCCTCCGCATTCCCCGGGAGCTCCGGGCGGTGCCCATGCTGCCGGCCGGGGGCTGCGTGTCACACGCCGGGTTGTCGGGACGGGTGATGGCCCCTCAACGGGTCCAGCGGGGGTCAGTCCACACCACGTGATTATGTGCCCAAAGAAGGTGTAGGGAGGAGCGTCGCCAGGGGGCAGTTTGCCTCTCTGGTTGAGCCCTTTGATTGTTTTTCTCAGTTAAATACCATTTGGAAGCTGTTTGCATCCTGTAAATCTGCTCTGCGGTCAGAACCTCTTCCATCCACTTCACGGTGCAATTAACCTTTACTTATCGATTGATAATTCATCCATTCATAAGGTATAATTCATTCACTCATAATCTTATTAATGCAATCAATCCTTATCCTCCTGCTCGACAAACACTCACTCAGTGCCTTCTCTGTGCTGGGTGTTGCTGCAGCGCGGAGAACGCAGCAGGAAACGAGACACTGCGCCCCCATTTTTGTGGGTGGAAGGGGCGGTAAATGAACGGCTGGATACAGGAATGAGGGGCGCCTGTGTGAACGATGGCAAACGCGTAGGCAATGCAGAGATTAAAAGAAGAAATAACTATGTGCCAAGTGGTGGGAAGGGGTTGGGGTGCTGGAGGTCAAAGAGCAACTGGGGAATTTGGTGGCAACTGAGCCCTTGTCACCTTCACGTTGAAAGAGAGACCTGGGCAGAGGGCAGGCTCCAAGGCCCTACTGCAAGGCCCTGGGAGTGTCTGGTCACAGCCAGGGACTGATGTCACTGGAGCATAGTGACAAAGGGGGAAGTAGAGGAGATATGGTCACAGCAGTGGTGAGGACATACGGGCCTTGATGGACAGGAAAGAACTTTCTGCTCAGGAGTGGGATGGGATCGAGTGGTTTGGGGCAGAGGAGTCCCATGAGAGTATTTGAATTGTGAAGAGCTCACCCCAGCTTCTCTGAGGATGCTCTGGGGGGACGGGCGGGGGATAGGAAAGGAGGGCAGAGAGCCCCGTCCTGGCCGGCAGTAGTGCTGGTATGGAAATGGGGGCCTGAAGGAGATGGCAGCCGTGCAGGCGGTAAGAAGGGTGGGAGTTTGCAGAGGCAGAGCCTGCAGTGCCTTCCTGTGGGTGAACGTGGGGTGCAAAAGCACAGGAACGGTATCAGGAGTGACCCCAAGCTTTGGGGTCCAGAAACAAAAAAAACTGGCATTTCTGAGACATCAGGAGAATAGGCTGGAGGCTGAGGTGCCCATTGGGCATGGACACAGAAGTGCTGGGTGGACAGCTGGCTTTACTCGTCAGTAGCTCAGCTCAGAGGTCCAGGGGTGATCTGTGTTTGGGGGCTACCAGCACAGAGGAGGAATAGAAGCCATGGGACTGGGTGGGCCCACTGAGAGGAGGGTGTTGCCTGAGAGGAGACGAGGTCTGAGAGGGGTGCTGGACACGGGGACATCCACAGCACACAAAAAGGATGCAGAAGAAAGAAACATCAGCCAGAAATAAACGTTTGGTCACTCGGTATAGCTTTTTCCGTGACCCTAACGGAACTAATCCTTTTGGTATACACATTGTTTGCGGGTAGTTTTTATCGCACGTTCTTCTACCAGTCAACATAAAACGTATAAATACGTTTCCCGCATACAATGTGTTTTACAATGGCTAATAAAGCTGAGCTGCTCTGCCCTGTTTCTGCCTGTAGGTGGTGCAATTTGACAAAGAAAAATCGTCAATATGTGTCTATTTTAGGCTTCAAGCTTGAGGTTCTGCCACAGACAGCAAGTTAAGATTCAGCATCAATGATTTTGTGAATTTCAGGTTCTGCATATTCAATTTACTTAAAGGAGCACACAGGCAAACACATGGTTGACTTAAAATGGGCCAACTTTGCATGAAAGTCCTTACTCTATGCTCACACACACGTGCAAACACAGAAATAGCACCAACATTTGTTTCGTTACAGCAGATGTTCTGAATGGGAAATTAAACTTCACGTCGTGGTTTTGGAGCAAAATCTTGAGACGATTCCTTTGCTTTGTTCCCCACTCAGTCTGTGGGCCTGTCTCTGGAACTGGCACCCCAGATTCTCAGGGGCAAGGTGCGAGTCTGTGGGAGGGGCCCCCCAATTCTCTCACCTCTCAATGTTGGGCTCCGAAAGGATGGTACGTCCGTCGTTTGGCAGGGCAACGGGGAGCGGCAGAGACTCCGGTGCTGAAGTTCCCCTCATTAACAAGTTGTTAAATAATTAATAGGTTTGTGTTTAATTGCTTCTGTGTATATAATCTTGCTTTTTCTGAAAACCATCATTAATCTTCAGTTAGTTCCACTCAAAGTAACAAGGCCTAATGCTTCCAGTTGGAAGAAATGAATATTTATGAACACTTGCTGTATCTGAAGCTAGAGGAAAAACAAGATTAATTCATCTCCTTAATGTTTAAAAAGGTCGGGGGAGGGAAGCTTGTCTGTTTCAGCCTCCGACAGTACGTTTATTTGGCGTATTTACATCTCTGACCTCGTCTAATTTCTCTACGCTTAAATTTTATTTTAAGTGCAAATTCTGTCCTCAAAAGTTCCATTTTTCTAACAACTGCCCTTAGGACCGTGTCACGCC